>VXBN01012213.1:903636-917877 GCA_013397395.1 Sinosuthora webbiana
TATATATATATATATATAAACACATAATCAACTACAGAACTAAACTGCCCTAAACAAAAGTTCAGGCTTTATGATTGCAGAAAGCATGAAATACTGCCTTGGTTTCAGCTAGGATACAATTAATTTTTTCTCAGTAGCAGTTAAAATGCTGGGTGGTTTGATTGTTTTTTTTTTTTGTTTGCTTGTTTGTTTGTTTACTGCAAATAGTGTTGATAACATACTGATATTATGGGGGGGTTTTGCCAAGCTAAGTTGACCATAAGTCAAGGACCTCTCATGCTCTCCCAGTGAGGAGGTAGGCAAAAAAACAAACTGAGAGAGAGAATAGCTGGGACAGATGACACGAACTGACCGAAGGGATATTTCACACCATAGAACCCAGAAGGGAGGCTGATCTAGGTTCAGGAAGGGGTGTCTGTTCATTCAATGAATGGTGGGTAATTGTACTGTGCATCACTTGGTTTTTTTGCCTTTTTATTACCATTATTTTTTTTTTACCATTATTATTGTATTTTACTTTCTTTTCAATTATTAAACTGTTCTTATCCCAACGCACAAGTTTTGCTCTATTTCTCCTCCCTATTCCATTGGGAACGGGGAGGGGAAGAGAGAGAGGATTAAGAGAGCAGCTGTATGGTGTTTTCTCTCCAGCTGGGCTTAAAATCATGACAAATACTCACTTAATCAGAAGGCTGTCAAAGTTTTCTATCTATGCTTTTATTTTACCTGTCATGGTGCATACTAAAACATTATTATCTTGGTATGCTGGGAAAATGTTCAAACTCTGTAACAGCTGCTTCCCCTGTAAATAGGTATATTTATATATTAAATCACCCACTATAATTAAATAATATTGCAAAAAAAGAGAATTCTGATTACTATAGCTTGTATTGTTTTCTACAGTGTAGCTAATCATTAGAAGTTCCAGTTCTATCAGTAACAGTACCCTCCATAAGTGAAACACACACTTGTTATACTCTGGAAAGTATTTGGCATTTGGAACATGAGAAAACTGAGCTTGAACCAGAAAAACCCAACCCAAACCAACCCCCTACAAAGTGCATGATCTCCTCAAAACATTTTCTCTTTCCCTTCCTTCCTTCCTTCCTTCCTTCCTTCCTTCCTTCCTTCCTTCCTTTATGGATAAAATGCAGAATTACTGCATAAGACCTAGGTCACCCTACTTGTGTGACATGACTTATATGTGTTTATACCCAAAGTAAGCTTGAGAGAAATAATTTCTTGGATACTGTATAGTCAAGTTTTATATATCACACAATATTTCACTTAGATTTTCAGAATTACTCTCTGGACATGCCTTATGAGAAATCCTGAAATTTTCCAGTAGAAGGCTGCTCCTGTCTTCAAGGAGGTGTTCTACCTTTGGCAGGCAGATGTGTAAATCCAAATTTGGCCTTGTAATGTGGGCATTCAACAGCCCTTATGGAGACAAAATGTGTGATAGGTGCTCTTGTCAAAGTCTCAGGTACCTGGCTTGTCTTTTTAAAGTTTAAAGTTTGAAAGTTTAATATGAAATTCATATAGTCACAAACTATTTGTACTCTTTCTTACACTTAATGACTTCCAGCAAAATCAATATTTTCTCTCTGAATTTAATAGGAGGCCCTGGAAATAAGTAGGAAATCCGTAATAAAAAGCAATGACATTTTGCTTACAGTTTTATTCATACCACCTTAAGGCTCACTGCACCATTCATGACCTCATGGACTTGAATATGCTCACTGAAATCAAAATTCCAATTTCTCAGCATTAATCTGAGCCCACAGTGTTGGTTAGCAGCTCCCCATATCCTCCACCATAAAAAATGTACTTTTTTCAACATTAAACTGTTACTTTTGAGAATAATATATTTTTGTAATGTGTCATAATAAGCATGATAGGTCATTAGCACAGGCTTTCACAGGCCTTAGAGGTTAGCTAGGAAAAGCCTTTTTAACAGCAACTTTCCAAGATGTGCCAAATATCTCTAGAGCACACTGTAACAGTGATTTCAGATATATGGACTTATTTTGCTTACCCCTGGCTTTTTAAATGTGCATGGTATTTGTGTGTAGACACAGGTGCCTCTAATTAACAAAGTTCTGTATATTTGCCATGCATGAATGCTAGATAGTTTGCATGATGATTATCTTAAATTCTTGCCTATTTCTACCCACCTGTGTGTCTATTTATGTACTTATTTATGAAATGCATATATTGCTTTGTATTTATAAGGAGGATTACCTGACAAACTCTTATTTCCAAAGAATTAATAAATATTTTTTGCCATGCATATTTATAAACACCTCTGTCTTACTTGCTGAAAATGAAAACAGGTGTTGGGGTAGGCACACAGAAGACCATATCCTTTAATCCTCAAATCTAGAATGCTTTTTTTTTTTTTTTCCTGACAGTAAAGATAATACTGTGATAATCCCAAAACCTGTGAGTATTTTTCATGTAAAGATTTTTTAATTTCTCCCTCAAACCCCAGCAAGCTTTATGGCTATCCTATAGATGTTATTGTGTCTAAACCTATCCTTTTCCATTGATATTTATTTAGTCCATAATAGATTTTGTCTTATAATGGCGTCTCCCCTCTCATCTCCTCTCTCCATGTCTATCTTTCACTGCTGTGTTGATAGCCTAAGAATTGTAGTTTTTCAGTTTAGTAATTAAATTGAGATTACAGGCTCTTCATGCTCAGTCATGTCATAAAGCCAAACTGTGCCTATGTTAAGTATTTGGTGATAGGTTTGCAACAACGCAGTCTGAAATGACTATTGATTGTCTTTAATGTTCTTGTATGTTTGTCTTCTGTAAGTATTACAGTTGCCTCTCTTGTTGTATGTTGCTTTGCAGACAGCTGTCAACACACTCTGGAGCTTGCATGTATGATTTGTAGCCAGTCCTAAGGACAGAGAATTTATACCACCCCACTACAGTCTGTTCAAATCAAAGTTCTTCACTTGTTCCAGTCATCAAAGATATCTCATGAATAGCTGCACAATTTTTCAAATATAATAAATAATTTGAAAGAGTTTATTCTTTAGCTCTATAAATACAAAAAAAAGTATTTAATGGCAGGTATTTTGTGTTATTTTAACAGTCTTATCTATATTTTAATTACTATGTCTTCATATCATTACTGATATTTGGGCTATAAGGACTGTATTTCCTTTGGAAAATGTTACAAATCATAAATTAGCATCTTGATGGATAAACATGATTTCACCAGCGTTTTCCTTTAACCTACATTCATGTAATCACAAGATACCCACATTGAACCTACAGCTCTATTTTCCAGTGCAGAATTGTTCAGTGTCTCAACAGATACAAATGTGGGATGTGTTGGTACCACTGTCATTGGACCTATGCATGTATAAACTGAGTCTAAGGCCTGACACTATCAAATGTTGTTTAAACTCCTTAGCTCTGGGCAAGATTTTCATATGGGCCAAGATACGTCTCTTCTCCCTCTGTCTGTGAAATGATCCATGTGAATTCATACTGAGTTATTTGTGCAGCTTAGGAATTACCCCTTAGCTCCTCTCTGCTCCATCCATTGTTAATGCATGGATAACTTCACAGATAATAGTTTCTAACAAAATCTAGCACAGATATCTAGCACAGATAATTCTTCTAAAAAAATCTTCACTTGCAGCAGCAGGACACATGAAAATTATCAGTATGTATGAGTTCTGTGGCATCAGACAATTCCTTAAATTGAGAGGATATTGTTCTCTCATCATCCATACTGAAATTCAAAATATACCCATCATTGTGATCAACCTTTTTCTGCAGTGATAAAAAAGAAAACCACCATTGTCATGTGGCCCTGTAATACAGCATTGCCATTGCTAGTACCATGCCTCATACTGAATTTCAAAGCTTCTGAGTTCAGCCACATTTCCTCTGTCTGAACTTTTCTTGACCTTCCTGCACCATGATTTAAATTTTCTCTGTTGGATCAGATGTCTAGGTCTCCTTTTTTCTTACTTTCACAGAATCACAGAACGATTAAGGTTGGAAGTGACCACAGTGGGCCACCTGGTCCAGCCTCCCCGCTCAAGCAGGGTCCTCCTAGGGCACAAGGCACAGGATTGTGTCCAGATAACCTCTCTGAGCAGATTACTACAGTATTCAGTCATGCAGTAAAGAAGTTCTTCCTCATATTCAGACGAGGAATTCCTTCCTTTGCACCAGTTCCTCTTTATGTGATATAACTGTAGTTTATATAGATAGCAGTAATAAATAGTTTTTCACTGTAAAGATGTTTACAACTCTAATTACTCATTTCTGATTGATGTTGTGCAGACAAAAGTATGTCTGGTATGATAGAAGGGGTCTTCCAAAAATCAGAGACAATGTGCAGCATAGCTGCATGGGAAAATAAAAGAAGGAATGAGTATAAAACCAGGATAAAGCACAGAGACTAAGTATTGTGCATGGTTTATTTTTAATTATACTATGAGTACTACAGAGAGTTTTTACTCTATAGAAGTATTCTGACTGTGCTATTTTCCTTTCTTATATCTTCTGTAAAAATAGATCTATACTAGCAATGATTCTTGAATTAGATTAATATGTTTGTTGTTCTAAAAATAAACATTTGTTTTTGTATATATACACATACATATGCACACATATGCTATATATATATGTATCGACATGTGCACATAAGGCAGGCTTGTTTTCTGTCTACATAAGAGATTTTGAATATAAAAACAAAAATTCATAGTGGAAATGTAGATTAAACATTTTTTTTTAATGAGGTGATTTTGATCAGACTTTTTTGTTGCACAAATGACAGTACACATCACTTCTATTACATTTCTGTCATTATATCCAGGGAATACGTTTGAAAAGAAAGTTCTGTTCTTTAATACTCCTGCAGTAAAATGTCAGTTTCACAGCAATTTGATGTAGTACTTAAATTTTGTCCAGCATCCTCCATCTTCAGTATGAATATTGTACATATACATATAAGTATGTATACATATATTTTCTATGTAAGCTCTTTTTTATTTCATTTATACAGAATGCCTTCTCTGGAGCCAGAATCTAAAAAAAAGACATTAAGAAATGGTACTGAAACCTATAAAAAGGGAATAATTTATCAGCCATATTCTTATTCCAAGAATCTGTAACACAAAGCAGTAATTTCAAAAAGGGATGGTAAATTTGACATGCAATCAAACTTTTTCCTTTTTCTTCTTCTTTTATATATACTCCTATGTATATTCTTATCTATATTCAAAACATAATGATGGCCCATAGGCACTATTCAGTAAACTTCTGGAACAGAAGCAGAACAAATGTAATAAAAATGGAAATTAACATTGAAAACCGTGCTAATAACATACTTTAAAAAGTCCTATAACACAGGCTGCTAAAAGATGGAAAAAATTTACAATTACTGCTTTCTGAAAAAGAAATTACTCCTGCAGCAGTCATAGCTGAACTTTGAGCAAATATGTTCAGGTAATAATAACATGTTGGACTAGTGAACTCTTCTCCTCTTGATTTATAACACAGCATTCACTTATTGTTAAATGAATGTGCATGTTGCCTTAGTTCCATTTCTGTCTTCTGCTTTGTTAGTCAAATCCCAGGTTCATTTAAAATTTTTCAGTGTTTTATGAAAGTTTGAATCTCAGTTTCATAATTGTTTCAGTTGCTTCTTTCATCCTCAATCTGAGTAATGGTAAATTTGATCCAGTTATTTGACATTACTGAACTACAGAGTACTAGAATACAAAAGCCTCAAACTAAGACCTCAAGATCCAAAAATCTATTATTTGGGACAACTGAAATAGGTACTTCTCAGTAGTGTATTTGTCTTCTGTCTATTGTAGAACAAGTTTAACCTCATTTCACTCCAGGCATATGCCACG
Organism: Sinosuthora webbiana; assembly: GCA_013397395.1. Classification (NCBI taxonomy): domain Eukaryota; kingdom Metazoa; phylum Chordata; class Aves; order Passeriformes; family Sylviidae; genus Sinosuthora; species Sinosuthora webbiana. The sequence continues at coordinate 909,534 of VXBN01012213.1, forward strand.
TCATACAGTGTGTTTTGTTTTCTTCAGGATGAGTATTTTCAAAAAGGCTGTTACTGTGGAATAGCTAATACATCATAATTAGTTATTTCAGGGTAACCTGCTCATGTCCATAACCTCACTTAGCTGTTCTACAAATCTAAGTGACATCTATCTACTTATCATTCTAAGGTGAGTAAAATTCTACAGCCTTTGGGACATATTTGAGTACTCTTGTATACTACTTCATTCTTTGAACAAACCCATTGGATTCACTTTAAAGGCTCTCAAAGACTTCAATGATCTGTGAAATTAAGCTCTACCCTTGTACTCTTTTCAATCTGAATTTCATCATGGACATTTGTACAGGTGTTTGTTGTATGAATGTTTGTGGAAGAGCTTTTAATTCACCTGAATCCCTGATATTCACAGCTGAATAACCATATTCATAATCCCAGCATATAAGCATGAAATTACTAGCAGACTTTGACAAGGCAAAGTTGCATGAAGGTTATGCAGGATAGAGAGTCTTTATGATTAAATTCAGCCTCGAGGTTCCCTACCATCCAATTTTTCAACTGTTTTGTATATTTGTTTGTTTTAATTTGTTTTGCTTTTATCTATGTGAGAATCTGTATGCACTACACACAACAGCATGTCAGGGTTTTGTCCTTACAAATACCCAATGTTAATAGTGAAATATTCCTGAAATGCATGCAACACTGTTAGTTTATAGTAGTTTACAATTTTTCTCTTTGGGTTGGAAAAAAAGGTCAACATTTGAACAGATTTAACCTAAAGACTAGAAAATCAAGAAAGAAGTAAGGAACAGATTTGACTGTTGAAGAAATGCCTTATTTTAGGAGAGCATTATGATTTTCAGGGAACGCAGTTCTGATTTTCTGGTGATGTGCCATAACAGTGATGTGTTTGAAGGCCACAGACTGGCACTGCAGCACTGTGATGTTTACCACACCAGCCGAATGTCCAGCTGGGTCCTAGTCAGAAGCTATGCAGGGAAGACCAGGGATACCTACTTTAAGAAATACTGGAGTCAAACCTCATAACTAGCAATAGAAACATTCATGAGAGGGAGGAGTATGCTAATGACACATGAAAAGAAAGGGAATAAGTAAGCTTGTGCAATAGCACAGCCACTCCTGCCTTCATATTCTTCAGCACGCATTACTTACAACTATTCTTTACAAAGCCTGCTTGTATTTTGTAGTCTGCAAGGATTTTGAGGTACTGGATTACAGAAAGATAATTGTACCATGTGAATAAATGGCAGCACATACGAGGTGACCCAGCATGATAAGATAATAAATCCTCTCAGTCTATCTTAATACATATTAGAAATCCTTCAAGCAATTACAGCTAATGAGAAAATAATTATGGCTCACAACTGGGCCGTAAGGAAGATGAACAGGAAGGAGAAAAAAAAAAAAAAAAAAAAAAGGGAGCTCCTATAATAAATAAATACTTGGATCAGCTCAGAAATACACTGTTGAATGACTTCTCTGTACTGGTTTGAGCTGAGGTAGTTATTTTTCTTCACAGTGGCTGGTATGGGGCAATGTTTTGAATTTGTGTTGAATATAAAGGGATTACAACACAGAGATGTTTTTGTTGTTGTTGAGAAGACCTTACACAGAGTAAAAGGCCTTTTCTCATTTTTGTACTGCCATACTGGCGAGGAGACTGGGGTTGCATGGGTGGTTGGGAGGAGAACACAGCCAGGACAGGTGACCCAACTGACCAAAGGGATATTCCAGACCACAAAACATCATTCTCAGTATATAAACTGGGGAGAAGAAAGAGGAAGTGGGGGATATTTTGGAGTGTTTGTGTTTTCGCAAGCCACCATTACATGTGATGGGTCCCCATTCTCCTGGACATGGCTGAACACCTGCCTGCCCATGGGAAGGATTGAATTAATTCCTTGCTTTGCTTGTGTGCACAAGCTTTAGCTTTCCCTGTTTTCCCAATCCACAAGTTTACTAGCTTTTGCCCTTCCTATTTTCTTCCCAATCCTACAGGTAGGGGATACAGCTGAGTGGTATTTGGTTTCTGGCTAGAGTTAAACCACAACACTGTCCCATTAAAATTCAGTACTTCCTGATAAGGAACAACAACAAAAAAAAATCTAAGATACAAGCACTTTCACTTGAAAGTCATCTTAAGGTGGTTTCACTAGGCAGAAACAGCAAGTTTTGACTCTTTCAGGTATATCTTACTCATTATAATTTTTATCATATTTGCCTGAACAGAGAGTAGGTTAAAGTATAAAGATTGATGAAAAAGGTACATAAGTTTGTTTCAGATAATTTTTGCCTCATTAGAGCCAATGTCTCCCAGCCACACACTGCATAGCTTTTCAGAACAAGGTCAGAAGGGATGATATTAATCCTGACAGAAGTGGATGATTCTTATAGCAATGTTTAGAAGAGCATTTTCTTATGGGAAATTGATGATCCTCTAGCACCTTCACAGTCTATAAAAAAGTTTGAATATAAGCAGAATATATTTTCTTACACTATTTGTGTGTTATGGTACCTTTTATTTGTCATTTTCAGATTCAGTGCTTTGTAATGCAATTTTTTCCTGTACCTGATATGTCACAAATATTTGTAAACTCATTGTAATGGTACTAAAACACAAGATAACCAGTGTCCCTTTTTTTAAAAAAAGTCAGCATACTTGAAAACATGAGAGTCAACCTGGTTTATTTATATATTATGCTTTTTCATATAGTTTATTGCCAAACTATGAATGAGAATATTTAGTCTGGTATCAAATAGAACATTGGAGATCTTTGTCCTGGACATTCATTTTAGTAATATTATAGTGATGTCAGTGATTAATACTTTTTTCCCATTGCAGTATTAAAATGCTTTTTTTTTTTTTTTTTTTTTTTTTTAACATTTGAAAAATCAATTTATTATAAACTGAAGAAGTATGGTCTGAAATTATTTTTTTTGCACACACACCAGTCCTTGCAGCCTGAGGACCCAAACTGTCATCACATTAAATCACATTGTATTATTTGTGGCCTTTCATTCCTAAATACAGATTTGAAGGGGTGATCTTTGAATACCTATATTGATATGTATAGCAAATATGCCTGAATAATATAAAATCTTTGCAGGCATTTTTTACAAACATTATATTTAATTAGATGATCTTAGAGCACTGAGAGATAATACATGCATGCCATTTGTACTGAAATATTGGCTAGCTTTTCATAGCAACCTGTGTGGCTACAGTAGGTATTAGCAACATTACTAGCCTGACACCTGCACTAAGCAACAGACTCACTGTTATATAATTTAATAAGATGTCTTTTGTTATTAAACCAAGAATTGTATGTTGCCAGCTGAGGTGGAAAATAGGTCCCAGAGGTTTTTCTCCCTTATTCCATCTGTGGTTATTTTTAGGGGGCTTTAATATTTAAAAGGCTATTACTAATTTCAGCATTGCCCATAGAAACCTGCTTTGTAGTTCTATTGCCAAATTATCCCTTGAAGGCAAGTGCTGTAAATAATTTCTCAGTTCTGTTCCTAGACACTTGCCAAGGTCATTATCTGGCTTTCCCACAGTCCCTGCATTCTGAATTTGATTGTGAGTGGTAACTAAGAAACAGTTATGAGATGCAATCACAAGCTGTGACAGTCTTATCAAAAGCTGAAGATGGTCCCCGAGCACTCTGATGAAGCCAATGGCTCAGCTGCTCTTGCTTCTTTAATACTTCATTTATCTTTCAAATTGGTCAACGAACAGAGCACCAAGAGCAAACATAAAACAGGCACTACGAAGGAGGCATGACAGCCAGAGAGAAAAGAGGCTCCAGGAACCAAATTGTATGGAGCTGATCATAGTATTCTAACATTTAGTTTCTAACCAGCAATAATTTTGTCTTGTGTTCTTATACTTTGTTTCATCTCTGACAATGTCAAAAATCTGACATATCTTTAAAAAATGCAGATAATTATTTCCTGGAAGGTTTCTCTTGAGCTGAGCTGCTAAGGCCCCCTATGGACAGATTGGAACAGCCTCACATTCACAAGGCCTGATCCACGTGGAGGATTTCAACTACTCTGAAATCTGTTGGACGGACAACATAACAGGGCATAAAAAATCCATAAGGTTCCTGGAATTCATTGATGAGAACTTCCTGCTCCAAGGAAGAGGCCAAGAAGGAGAGGTATTATGCTGGACCTTGTTTACACCAAAAAGGAGGCCTGGTGGGGAATGGGAAGCTCAAGTGCAACTTCGGCAGCAGTGACCATGAAATGGTGGAGTTCAAGATCCTTAGATTGGTAAGGAGAGCACATAGAATATCTCTTACACTGGATTTCAGGAGAGCAGATGTTGGCTCTGACATTTGCTTGGTAGAGTATCATGGGACCCAAGAAAGCTGGTTAATATTCAAGCTTTGTTTCCTTTGAGCTCCAGATAGGTACATCCCAATGATACAAGCAAATGAGGTAAGAGATTTGTATGAATGAGCAAGGAGTTTCTGGCTGAATTGAAATAGAAGTTTACAGACTGTAAGAAAAGAGACAGGCAACTTGGGAGGAATATAGGAACATTGTCAGAGTATGCAGGGATGCAACAAGGAAGGCTAAGGTCAGTTTGGAATCAAAGGTGATAAGGGATGTCAAGAAAAATAAGGGATTCTTCAAGTATATCATTAGCAAAGGAAAGACTAGGGAAAATGTGGTCCACTGCTGGATGAGGTGGGTACCTTGTTGATGAATACAGCAGAATCAGAGTTACTAAATGCCTTCTTAGATTCATTGTTTCATTCCTAAGGCCAGCCCTCAGGAATCTCAGCCCCTAGAAGCAAGAAAGTCTGGAGAAAGGAAGATTCTCCCTTGGTTAAAGCAGATCAGATTACAGTTCATTTAGACAGATCCACAGGCTTCAATGGGAAACACTTGGGAATGCTGAGGGAGACAGCAGATCTTATTGCTAAAGCCTCTCTCTGTCATCTTTGAAAGGTTGTGCAGAATGGGAGAGGCGCCTGAGGACTGGAAGAAAGCTAATGTTACTCCATTCTTAAAGAAGGTCAAGAACTATAACCCAGGAAATAGCAGGCCAGTCAGCTTCATCTCCATCCCTGGAAAAGTGATGGAACAACTCATCCTGGATGAGATCTCCAAGTCTGTAGAGGAAAAGAAGGTTATCAGGTAGTTCACATGAATTTACTAAGGAAAAATCATGCTTGACTGCTCTGATAGACTTCAATGATGGAATGACTGGCAGGGTAGATGGCTGGAGAGCAGTGGATGTTGTCTACCTTGACTTCAGCAAGGCTTTTGACACTGTTTTCCATAATATCCTGAGAGGTAAACTCAGGGATTGTGTTTGATGAGTAAGCAGTGATGTAGATTGAGAACTGGATGGCAGAGCTCAGAGGGTTTTGATTAGTGGCACAAGGTCACTAGCTGGATGTCTGTAGGTAATGATGTTTTCCAGGGGTCAGTACTGGGTTTGGTCTTGTTCAATTAATTTATCAATGGCCTGGCTGAAGGGGCAGAGTGTATTTCAGCAACGATTATACAAACTATGAGGAGTGTCTTATATACCAGAAGGCTTTGCTGCCATTCAGTTATATCTGGACCAGCTGAAGACTTGGGCAGAGAGGAGGAACATGGTGAAGTTAAGCAAAGACAAATATAAAGACCTAGGAAGTAATAACTCCATGCACCTGTACAGATTAGGGCTTGACTTGTGGAAAACAGTTTAGTGGAGGAGGATGTGGGAATCCTGGTGGACAACAAGTTAACCATGAGCCACCAATGTTACCTTTTTGCAAAAAAAAGACCCCTGGTATCCTGAGCTGCCTCAGGAAGAGTGTAGCCATCAGGTCCAAGGAAGGTGGTGAGGCTGCTCCTGGAATCCTGTGTCTATTTCTGGGCCCCCCAGTTCACATAAGAAAAGGTGGGTCCAGAAGAGAGGAGGCTGGAGCACGTCACTTATGAGGAAAGCTAGGCTTGTTTGCCCAGAGAAAAGATGACTGAGACGGGATCTTATCAGTGCATACAAATATTTTAAAAGTAGGTGTCAAGGGGATGTTTACAGTGGTGCCCAGAGACAGGGGCAACAGGCACAAACTGCACAGGAAGTTCCATCTAAATATGAGGATGAAGCTTTAAGGATGACTGAGCACCAGAACAGGCTCCCCAGAGACAGTGTGGAGTCTCCTTCCCTGCAGATGTTCAAAACCCATGTGGATATGATCCTGTGCAACCTGCTCCAGGAGAACTTGCTTTAGCAGAGGGATTGGACTAGATGAGTTCCAGGCATCCTTTCAACCTCAACTGTTCTGTGAATCTGTGAGGCATGAGTTTCAGGATCAAAATGATTTTGGTGTAAACCTTTCCTTGTTTTATATACTCTTATGGTGAAAAAAACACCCCAAATCTGTAGTATCAAAGGCAGTTCATCTGTGAAAGTCACAGATTTACCTGCTGTAAATGTAGGACAAAACCATGAAATGTGGTTGTGCTAAGTCTGACACCCAGTTAGACTCTGAAAAGTGTGAATGTGCAGTTCAGATCCTTAAGTTTAGGAACCACGCAAAGAGATACAACTGCAGTTATTCAAGTTCATGTCTTAAATATATGGCAGAATCTTTAGCAGATCCCAGATTTCAGCACCACATCCTGGCATTCTTAAACCCCTCTGACTTTCAGTAATACTGTTATTTTAACTCCGGGTATTTGACCTCTACAGACTGACAAGTTGAAAATTAAAATGCTTTGCAAGCTCCTGACATTTAGGGTGAAAAATGGTCCCAGAAGAAAAAAAAAGAATGTTTACCAAATTTCCAATGTTCGCTTCAAGAAGAGACAGAAGGGAAAAAAATGAATGAAAAAAATGCAAGAAGCAAAAAAGAAAAGAGAGGAAGCAAGGGAAGGGGGGAAGAAGGAAGAAAGGAAGGTTGGTTTTTAAAAAAACAATAAATGTCAGGCTTCTGACTTAAAATTCAAAGCTGACAAGAAATGCATGACTTTTTTTTTTTTTTTCTTTTAGTGAATACATTATATATGTAGTATTTTAGTCATAGGCTACTTTACATTCAAAAGCTATATTTGTAAAATTGAATTAGAATCAAACCATATTCCTAGGAACTGGAACTTGTTTGTACATATTGTTAAATTTTTAAGGTAGGATCTCACATAGTTTTTTGTTTCAAGTAGTAGTCAGTAGGCTTCTAAAGAACTTCTGGTCACAAGTATAGGTGTACCAAAGCGGAGGAAGCTTGCCATTTAAGAATAAGCATTTTGCATTGTCCTGGGTTGTAATGTANAGAGGAAGCTTGCCATTTCTGAATAAGCATTTTGCATACAACCATCTTTTAGAAAATGAGAGTATGTAATTGTATTCCTAGAGAAAAATCTTAGCATTTTTTTAATTTGTTTTGATAGATAAATTAACATAGTATTATTTGAAAAACAAGTGCAATTTCATTATAAAAAATAAATAAATATTCTATAGAGTAAAATTATATTTAATCCTAATTAATTCTGGGTTTTTTTGAGAATTTAATAAAAAATAAATTAAACCATGCAAACCAATACCAGAATCACATCAGCATAAGTTTTCATTTGCATTCACCCATGACTCAGATTGGAGCTGCACAGTAATTACTTCTGTTTTAAGAACCATTTTTGTTTAACAGGTGTGGATTATTCATTTAATAATTTTAACCAGTCATTTAACCAAAAATAATTCATACAAGGAAAGAAGAATGTTTTGTACCTCTCTGCTTCTTGCTGCATTACTTTGACCTTAATTAAAATTATTTCAGTAAAAGTATATCCAAGCAGTTTCATAATACAGTTGGATAATTAGTTTTTTGTGAGTTTTAAGTATCAAATTTTCCACATGATATTTCTTACACATTATAAAGATAAAAAATTATAAAGATATATAACATATTTATCTCTGAATATCTGCATAGAAAACATACATTCAACATAGCTCAGGGTTTGGGTTATTATGTTTCTTTCTCTTTCTGTTCTTTTAATTTCTTTTATTCTCTTTGTTTTTTTAAATTGAAAGCACTTTTTCACTGAAACATACAATTTTAAACCACTTGAATTAATACATTCAAAAATATTTCTCTCTACAAACAAGCAATGAACAACAAAAAAAAGAACTGATAAAATGCAAAAATTTTTAATTGAGTCATATTTAATTTAAAAATGAGAGTCAGAAATGGTCCACACATACTCAAGGGAATCTTTCCTGTTTCAGTACAACACTGAACTCTATCTTAACTAACATTCCCCTATGAATTTTTCTTCCTTATTTACCAATTCAGATGTTTCCCCATGACACACCTCCCCCCCCGCCC
>VXBN01012213.1:919588-933340 GCA_013397395.1 Sinosuthora webbiana
ATTGTGTCTGCTTCTTCATGATCTGGGCTCTCACCATTCTGTTAGTGTGCAGTTTGAGTCTTTAACTTTATTCAGCACTGTTCAGCAAACATTCAGGCATCTCAGTAGTTGTATCAGGATGAAAAAATTAGTGCTTCTTGGCTTTACTAACTCAAATATATCACTGAAATACCTTATTCCTAAGCTGTGCTAGTGCTTGTGCCGTCCAACAGTAGTTAGCCAATAATGCCTCAAAGTCGTTAATGAACAAGATTAGTGGTTGTTTTCCCTGAGAATTTACTTCATGAGGAGTTCTTTCTGACGTGCTGCACATTTAAACAATTCATCCTTGCTCCCAGATCTGTGCTAGGGGATCCCATGTCCCATTTTAATATCTGTATCCAACCCCTGACTGAATGGTAACTTTTCTCAATGCTCGAAATTCAAAGCTGCTGAAAGAATAGCCTGCTTTTGCTACTCTTTAATAGCATAAAATTAGTGCCTTCAAAAACACTCACCTAGCATCAGTATAACCAGAAAACTGCTTCAATGCATGGATCAAATTTTGCCCTGAAGCAAGAAAATCTATGATTTGGGAATTTTCAAAAACACTGTAGAAGAATATGACACTTAATATCATATGCCAGAGAAATTTATGGCTAATTTCAAGATCAGCATGACAGGATATCACTCTAGGAACATGAAAAAAAGCTTCAGTGGATCTATGAAAAGGGGTAAAATCAGGAATACATACACTTACCTTTTATGAGGAGCAGCCCAGCTTGCCCTGAACAGCTCAATTGTTGCAAATGCCTCTATGAAGTGTGCTATTACCCTGACATCAAAAAGAGTAAATTCAATACAAAACTGTATAAGCATTCTTACCTATCATTCAGCCACAAAAATTATTATAGAAAGCATGACCCACATCATAGATCATTTTCTGTACACTTAATAGGCACAAAGAATAGATATGATAGTACTAGAAATTTACATATAAAATAAATATTCTATCATGTTAAAGAGTTATGAGGATTTCAGCACTAACCCTGAGAAGTCTACCCAGAAAAATGTCTGATATGTATTGAATGAAACTAACAAGATCTCTCTCCACAGAATAATGGCTACTCCGTCAGAGATCTTTTTCTTCTTACATTTTTCATAAGTAATAAGACTGAGTTTTCATTTCTTAGAAATGCAAATAGTCTATAAAATTTCTGACCAGGGAAGTCCAACTTCTAGACACTCTATATCCATCTATAATCCATTTTCTGATACATGATACAGAAAGAGATCTCTTTTACAGCAAGTTTTTCACAGTAAGGTCTGAGTAAACCACTCGCTCTGCTAGTCTGGGATAATATCATTACCTAAAAACAGTACAGTCCACCACCACCCCATCTCTTCAACAGAAGAATAAAATAAAAAATACAATAATTTAGACAAGCATGAAGATTTAAGGCCACCATGCTTTCCCTATGAATAATAGTGAACTAAGGTCATGATCTAACAGCAGTGAAATTCGCTTTCTAAAGGGAAGAAATGAGAAGTTTTATATGTAATTTTATCTAATTTCTGGGGAAGTTCATTGTATTTATTGCCAATCAAATCACAGTAGAATAAGAAATCAAAAAAATTTTAGAACACCTTCCCCCCCCACTTCCCCTCTTCCATGACTCATCTTTACTCCCAAATTCTCTACCTTCCCCTCTCCACCCAGCACTGCAGGGAGATGGGGAATGGGGCCGGCAGTCAGCTACTCCCCTTCATAGGGAGGACTCCTCACAGTGTGGAGTCCTGTTCCAGTCTGGGCTTCCCAAGAGTTCACATCCTCCCTCACAGGTACACGTCCTCCAGTGTGAGGCCCTCCATGGCCTGCAGGTGGATCTCTGCTCCGCCAGAGACCTCATGGGGCTGCAGGAGAATCTCTGCTCTCACACTTGGAGTACCTGCCCTCCTTCTTCACTGGCCTCACTGTTTGCAGGACTGTCTTTGTCACACATTCTCAGTCCTCTCTCTTCAGCTGCAGCTGCCCAGGTTTTTGCCCCTCCTAAATCTGTTGCCCCAGAGGCTCTACCACCATCACTGATTGTCTCAACGTTGGTCAGTGGTGGGTCCATTCTGGAGCCACTTGCCTTTGAATCTGTCAGACATGGGGGAAGCTTCTGTCAGCTTCTCACAGAAGCCACCCCTGTAGCCATCATGCTACCAAAACTTGGCCACACAAACACAATTCATTACTCAAGTATGGAATGTAGAAGCTGGGATATATAGAAACCATTTTTTCCTCCTATGAGGTGGATGAGTGAAAGCCTATCTACACACACAGGTAATTAATCCCTTCATTTCAAATATTTTTTTCATGGTTTACATGGAGATTGTCAAATTTACACCTATATTTGGCCTGCTGGATGCTTAAGAAAAATATAAAATTCAAACTAAAAACAAAACCAAACCTGTTTGCTACTTTCAGTAGCATGCCCTCTCAATTTTCTGTTCTACACAAACAGCAAATATTTTCTTTTCAGAGGTAGCCTGATGTATCAGGAAGGCAGGATGGAGAAATGCTGCTACCTTCTTGACGCGTCTCCTTCAGAAGCTGCTCAGAGCAGGCCACAGGAAAAGCCATTTTGGGCCCATGCGCACACACTGCCACAGATAGCTCAGCAGAGGAAAGACGGGAAGGGCCTCCTATATAATATAGTTCAGCAGGGCTTTATCCCAGTGGCGAAGGGATCAGGGACAAAAGACTATGTGGTGCTCAGTGGTTAAGTAGGGGCCAGAAACCAATGGTCTGAGGGCACAGGAGCTGTACAAAGGTTTTAGGGGTTAGGTTTGTTCCTTTTTTACTCTAAAGAATTTTTTCCCCATAGGTTACCAAGGAGACCAAGTGTTGGATACTTAAGAGTACTTAACCAAAACAAAGAGGTGGCCAAAGCTCCAGGGGAAGATAACTCCAGTTTTGGGGCAGGTAAAGGAAGGAGCTTGCGCCAGCTGGGCGCTCTATTTTTCCAGTGTTCAGGGGGAGAGAACAGCTGGGTTGCTGCTTACTGCGAGAGGAGCTCACTGTCACCAGAAACTCCTGCCCTGGGAAATCTACCATCATCTGCTCCCCTGCCTTGGAATTTCTGAGCTCCGCCTACCCTGCTGGAGCTGGGCCAGCCCTGCTCTGCCCTCGTGGCTTCTTCAACGCTGCTCTATTTGCTACAGTGTGACTTTGCACCCCCCTGCCCTGCCAGGACATCCTCGGGACTTTTCCACTGTTTTCCAGCTTGGTGGTCTGAGGATCCTACAGGGGCACCGAGACTAAACTGCCCTGGGTCTTTGTGAAGCAAAGCTCTCAAGGTTCTTGGTACTGTTTTGTTATTAATGCTGTAGTTGTTGTTTTTGTCTGCTTTGTTATACATACTAGTAAAGAACTGCTATTTCTATCCCCAAATCTTTGCGTAAAAGCCTCTAATTGCAAATTTATAATTGGAAAAGGGGGGGGGGGGGTTGGGGGGGTTGGTTTACATTCTCCATTCCAAGGAAACTCCTGCTTTCCCTGGCAGATACCTGTCTTCCCAAACGGAGACAAAAGGGCAGTAACCTATAGAGGGGGTGAGGGATGAACAATCGGGGAGCACAGGGTTAAGTGGCCAACTGGGGAAGCAATCCAAGGAGGATTGGCAGTAGTTCTGAAGGGCATCATGGGGAAAATCCTCTCTTTCAGCCTAGGCAGGGAAACTCTACGGTAATTTTTTCCAGGACAAAGCCTGAGTGTTTCCCTGAGAGGATTTTAAGGCTCCCACAGCCTGAGTGATAGCTACATACTTTTATACAGTAATCTCAAAACAGTCAACTAACATTTTTCTGCCACTAAATGGCTTCTGACTTATGCCTGTCTGCCTCTCCATACTCTTTCCTCAGCTTTTCAAGTATCATGTTCTTATAGAAATCACGTTACCTCCTCAAGGTCCAATTCCAGCTATATTCATACTAATTACAGCAGGAGCTGGCTCCACTACTGCATTGGCATTTCATCCTTGTTGTACTCTTTATTGGTTAATCACATCTGTAAGTCACCTGACATGGACTATTTCCCAATTCATTTTAGCTTTTTACGATTAATTTGTAAAACCACAGAATCACAGAATATCTTGGGTCGGAGGGGATCTTCTTTCCTAAAAATCTAAAATTACTTATTTTCTATTTGATGTTTTTTTTTTTACTTCTACATTTAGCTATAGATGCTATATCATAGTCCACATTTTTCCAGGTTTATTACAAACGTGGAAGATGACACATACTTTTAATGAACCTAAAAAATTTACTTTGTTTTAGTTACTTGTTATGTTTTGAGCCTATTTTTTTTTTTATTTCTAGCATTGTGAGATCTTTCATAGAGCTGTACTTCTACTCCTGCAGTTGTATCAGTCTTAGATCTTAACAGCTTTGATTTATGTTAATCCATTACCAGCAGCTGCCATGCCTATGAGTCTCCTTTTTCTTGTATAAGTCTGCAGCATGCCTGCACCCACTTGCGCTCAGTCAGATCACTGATCTGAACATATGGAATGATGACCATATGGAAAGAGATAAAATAATAATACAACTCTATTCTTTTAAATAAATATTTCTCATCAGAAAATGAGACATTTCATAATTAAAAAAAAATTGAATTGTATTGTACATCCTGATTAGAAAATTTATTTTTTTTCCTTTGTATAAAAGAATTAAGTAGACTTGTTATAAACACATATTTGATATAATCAAATATGGTTTTGGAGTTTGCTTTCTTTGTAGTTTTCAGTAGTGGGGTTTAAGGATTAGTAAATACAACTCAAAACACAAGCTTAACTCAGTCCAGGATAGGTCCCCAAATTGGAAATGTGGTCTTTATCTTGTCCTTAATCTAAATAAATGTTTGAGGATTTTTTCTAAAAGCATTTTTTTTTTTTTAATGGAGTCAGTTCCTTATATTGATACAGATTTTCTGTCTTTAGTTCTATGCATAATAAGCCATAAAGACTGAGAAAGGGATGGCCTCTGGAAAATGAGTAAGAAAACCTGCTTGAGCAGGTTGCATCAACAGATCCTTAGCATGCAATCCAGAGCATTAAATTATATGAACCACTGTCGCTTCCCTTCCTCCTCCAGAAGTTGATTTGAGTGCCCCAGAAGTTCCCATAGTAGTCAGAAGGATGCAATTAAAAAAATCTTGTGATCTGGATGTGGCTCCAGAGCCAGTGTGGCCTTTTAGGCAGCATGAAAGAGCAGAGCAGTTGTGAAAGTGTATTGGCTTCCCAAGGATTCCTGGTGAGACTTTTCCAGACTGCATAGGATGCCTTGATTACTGCTTGATCACATGGTCCACATTCTCAACTAAAACAACATCCAAGAGTCACACAAACAGAAAAAACATTTAGAGGAAACTAGTTATAACTGTGATCCCTAAACTGGGTGCTCTAAGATAGAATTTCCTTAATACACTTTGTGAGATATGACAGACAGAAAATTCAGGTATGAAAGCTTTTCTTTCCCTTAAAAATGCTGTGTACATGCTAATAATTTAATATTTAAGGTAAGGACACATACTTTCTGCAATATTCTTGTTAGGTCTAGAACAAATCTACAGAAATTTGCAAAGATATGAAATTTTAAGAAGGTTATAGGTACACTTTATTTACAGATAGATTAGAATAATGATAAGATAAATAATAAAGGAAACATCCCCTCTTTGTTCTTTTTAAGTAACACAGAAAAGCAATGAAGAGAAAAAAGCCAGCTTTCAAGACATAGGTATTTTTTTTAAAGCTGCTTAAATAATTTGTGGAATGCCTTTATCTGCCTACCTCTCTCTACCGCTGGCTGTATCACTATCTCTTTCTCTACCATATTTATACATTAAGACAGTAAAATAAAAATTAAAATATCACAATCCTTGTGATCATCACAAAAGAATGACAATTTACATTTTTGATTTAAACAAAAACAAAAAATAATACTTTTCACAGTAAAAACTGATCAGTCAATTTGTTATTAAATAAAATTCATATTTTAAATCTTTTGAATTATGCTTAGTGGGTGACTCGTGGGTGAAAAACTGGCTGAAGGGCAGAGGTCAAAATTTTGTAATGAACAGGTTTACATCTGGCTGGAACCAGCCAGCAGTGTGTTCAAGGTTTGATTTTAGAGGCAGTTTTGGTCAATATTTCTATCAGCAATCTGGATGCAGGTGTTGAACACACGATTAGCAAGTTTCATCAAACTGAGAGGTTTTGTATAGGTGGGGTCACTGAGCAATGATTAGTGAGATAACACATAGCAAGTCTAAGTGCCAAATTTTGGATCTAAATACAAGTAGAATTGGGAGAGGAGCAGCTCTGTAGGGAGAGCAACCCTGTATAAAGGGATCTGGAAGTGCTGGTCAACAGCAGGCTCAGCAGGAGCCAGCAGGGAGCCTTATATAAATAGGAGGTTTAGCTGTTTCTAAATGTGAATTTGAAGTCTATGAGCTTTTCTTCACCGAGTGATGTGATGTGTAAATAGAGGATGATCTTTAGTTTGAAAGAATGCTACACATATTCAAGAATGCCTCTCCCCAGAGCAATTCATAGTTGTGGAAGCCAAGTTTTTCTCCTGGCTACACTTTGTCAATCAATTTTCATCTGATGCCATAAAGAGAAATATTTTTTTTTTTAAATTATTGTGTTTCTTAAATCTACGTTAGCTCTTCTTTGGGTGATAGTCCTCAGGGGGACAAATAAGGAGTTCACACATCACTAATCAAGAAGTTTCAATCAGCAGAAAATGTAAATATACTTCAGATAAAAATCACTTTAAAATGTCTTTTGGACATATTTAAATCAAATCTCTCATTTTTATTATCTTTTTTCCCCAGGCATTTTCATTTATGATCTCCAGAACTGACTGAGATTCCTACCTGGATATTCTGCAACAATGAGTGAAACACTCTGTTGTGAAATGAACAGGACTTCCATCAATCACAAGTCAATGCATTGCCTTATCTTCACAGAGACTTGCTGTGCAATTCCTCAGCAGCCAGGGAAAACATACCCAAGCGTGCTGCTTATGCACCCACACACACACCCCTGATCACTAGCTAGACTAGACAAGAGCTATAGCTATAGCACAAACTTTAATTTTATCCTTATACTGAAAGGT
Organism: Sinosuthora webbiana; assembly: GCA_013397395.1. Lineage (NCBI taxonomy): Eukaryota > Metazoa > Chordata > Aves > Passeriformes > Sylviidae > Sinosuthora > Sinosuthora webbiana. Next base: position 926,735 of record VXBN01012213.1, read on the forward strand.
AATTATGAAGTCAGGTTGAGAGATGACAGATAAATTTATTTCAGACTATTAGGGCTTGTATACAAGTCCAGATCATTGTAGTATTTCAAAAGAGTAGTTTATAGAAAATTTTCTCAAGTTATCTATATAATTCCAAAACAGTGGACAGCATAATTTTGACAGCAATATTTTCTACTGTATTTTCAGATACTAATGACATAATAAAGCAATGAAGAACAGTAGGATTAATATCTACCTCTATGAAAATAGATTCATAATACGCTGTCTTGAGTAACCCAAAACATTATTGTATGCCATTTCTAGCTGTACCCAAAAAACACTTTTAAGACCCAACATGGCCAGATCCAGAGTTGTGGGGCAGTTGGGAGGTGGCAGTCCCTTTAAAAGTTTGGAAAACCCAAGCCAGTTTCTTCTTTTCCCTGGCAGTGTTTGTTGAAGTGGAAGCTCCACTTCAGTTGCTTGTTTTTTTCCTGGCCTACAAGAGTAGCCAATTGGAAGAACTGCATCTTGCATTCAAAAACTGTTCTGGGACGAACTTTGCAAAACCTTACATCTTTGGGTTTTAGTGGCTTGAGATTTTTTTTTTTTTGTTTCATTACTTAGTCATTTTTATTGGTTAGTTATTTGTTGAGACAAGTGATATGAATCCAAATTTCATCAAAAGTAGGCCAAAATGAAAAGACTGATGAAAAAACCCAACAAAACTATAGAACCATTATTGTTGGAAAAGACTTCTAATACTATTGAGTCCAGCCATTTGCCTACCAGAGGAGGTTTAGTTTGGATACTAAGAAAAATTTCTTCACTGAAACTGTGGTCAAACATTGGAAGAGCCTGCCCAGGGAAATGGTGGAATCACTGTCTCTGGGAGAGTTCAAAATATGTGTGGATCAGGTGCTTAGAGACATGGTTTAGTGGTGGCCTTGGCAGTGTTAGCAGTGTTAGGCTAAAGGTTGGGCTCAATGATCTGAGAGGTCTTTTCCCCTGGAAAAAAAACAAGAGAAAAATATACAAGATATCTTCAGAGAAAATTTAATCTCTTTTAAGAACAAAGTATCTGTAGAAAAAATGGAGCAGTACCTTTGAAGAAATCAAGTTCTTTAGCATTATTTTAGTTTTCTAAAGATGATACATTGCTGCAAAGGCTGTTTTGAAAATATCATGGTACTGGCTATAAAAATCACTTTCTGCTGACAGTTCATAAACTGGGCACAGAAGAGGCAATGCATAGGTTACTAGAGATTTGGGATGTAAACAGTATTTGGAAGATGAAAAGCATGACCTGCTTTGTCAAATGACAGCAGATTAAGTGTGTACACCAATAGAAGAGGAAGCTCTCTGCAATGGCTGTATCAAAATTAATATTCATTGAAAGAGACAGGAGATGTGGGCTAAAATGTTATCTAATTTTGTATGCAAAGATTGTATCAAATTGTATTTGCATAGACAGGAAGATGGAGAATGCTGTCATCCTTAATTCTGAAATCCCTAACTTTCGAACTTTGACATTCTTTTAACATAATTTTTCAATATAGTGTGTAATGTATAATGCATATATGCAGAAAAGGCAGTTCTGGCAGTAACATGTTCTCATTTTATCTGTTGCTAGCTATTTATTTTCTCAGAAAATTAATCAAACCCAAAAGCCTTTCATAATTCACATCTGAAGGGAATTGACTTTCTTCTATCAGTCTTAATTCTTTCTTTTTGTTACTATTAAAAAAGTTACCTGTGCCAGCTAATTTGACTTTGACTTGCATTTATATATTTGATTCTTATATTTGTTTGTCTGAAAGGAAAGGGAAATCAAATACATAAAAAGATTCAATCAATCTCTCTCTATTCTGCTTTCACAGGTATGGTAAAAGGGGATGCTTTCAAAAGATCTTTTTCTCTTACAAAGATGATTGGGACCAAACTGCATTAAAATAATAAAAAAATCCCCTGAATATTAGGATCAAAAATCAGAATTGGCATTCAATTTGTATTTCACCAGAACATTTTAGCATGCCATCTTATTTCAGCAAGCAGATGGTGTAGCTTTTAGTTCTCAGCTGTTGGGAATGTTGATGGACTCATCATCTCTGGCACAGTTTGTGTTGTACTTTTAAAATAATAACACTTTTCAGTAATAGACAGAAATTGCACAATTCGACTTACCATCCAATGCTCAGCACAGGGATATGTATTATGTGAAGTTAGTGTTTTATTAACTTCAGCTAGTAACTTCATCTTTCTGATAATCGGAGAGATTTCATGTCAAAAAGCATTAGTCATTTAATGTATTTTAACTTTGTCTAAGAATAAATTTCTGAGATAACTTGTTTTTTCTTTTTAATATATAAAATATGTAGATTGTCCAGGAACTTTCACGAATTTGCTTTGTTTAAGGGAATCTTGAAGATTTATATAAATATCAGTAAGAAAATATTGGCCCTGCCGAAAAAGTGCTCTTTTGTATCTTTCATGTGATTTTAGAACTTAAAAGTAAGTTAAAAAATAACTGTTTTGGTTTTAATAACACAACTGTTGAGGCACTGAGTCCCAATTTCTCCTCTCTCTGCTAGGTATTTCCTTGACATCTCAGACTTGTACCTCTTATTAAAAAAAAAACAAAATAACAAGCTATTATAGCAGTCAAACTACAGGATTAACTCACTTCCACTTGGAAAGCCTTCTCAATGATATGATAGATGTCCACAAATGTCTGAAAAAAACATAGTATAGATGAGGTTCCAATCACTTGCTCAGAAAGAGTCGTAGCTAAAGTCTGTTTTAAAAATGATTTGCTGATTTTACCTACAAGATTTTTTGGCCAAGACAGACCATTGTTTAAACAGTGAAATATAAAGTATAAAATTTTACTATACAAAAGAAGAATAAAGTAAGATTATGTTGCTGCTTCATAATGCCTTATAATCCAAGAGTTCAAAAAGAGATGGTGTGGCACACCAATAATATTCAAATAGTTCTAAATGAAGGGTCATTTCTGAAAGGAGTAACAATCAATTTATTGGAAGTGGAACTCTGAAAGTTCTTATTTAACCAGTTCAATCTCTGTTGTTCATATTTTCTCATCACACTGCAATTTATATGGGTAATTTTTTAAGCTGTGTGCACGTAGCTGCATTATAAATCTGTTCTCATTACACAGAAAATTGTCTTTACAGAAGAAAATAGGCTGAATACTAACCCTCCAATATGCTACTTCTAGACCTGTATTAAGATAAGCTCTGAAGCACTTAAATTACTCACATTTCCTAAACTGAGAAATTTATTGTGCAGAAATGACTGTGTTGTTACAAAAACAAACAAACAAACAAACAAACAAACAACAACAACAACAAAAAACCCAAACCAAAAAAAAAAACCACATCAAAACAAAATAACCCTGAACAGCCACATAATTTTTTCAGGAGATGATTCACCTATTAATTAACACAGTGAAATTATCCACAGATAAACATATTTTTTTCCAGACACCAGAGATATTGTTTTTTTTTGAGAAAAATAATTGGCAGGTTAGAGCTAAATAGACCATAAAAGAGAAGATCTGTGAGCAGAAGCAGAGGAGAAAGATGATGAGAAACGCAGAAAAAAGAGAAAAAAAATCTTTCAGTGATGATATGACACAAAACTTTATACCAAATATAAAAATGACAGAAAAAATGTTCTCTCTGACTGGTTAGACTGCTAGATAGGCCTCCAAGCATATTTGGAAATCAAGACTTCTTGTTGAATTAACTATGCAGTTTAAACTCTTACTGATTTCAGGAAAAGTGCATGCAACAGAAGCTGAATTACAGCTTTAGTATTAGTCAACCAATAATTCATATAAATAAAATTTAGTATGATGATGGCATGGGCTATGTTTTTAGTATTTGAATTTGAAATAAATTTCCATGGTTAATTTCCAATTTCCCCAAACAATTTCTTAGCAATATCACTCAAAAATATCCCAAACATCTGTACCTGGTCCTTTTGAGGATTTCATTGCAAGTCTTTAGAGAATGCATGGGACTCTGAGAGAGCAAAACAATGTATTCAGGTTTTAAGAATGCCTAAGAAAATAGTATTATGGGGTAAGATAAAAACACTGAAAGAAATTCAGTGTCAGTCTTTCATTGCTTTGTTTATCTGTTTATCTTATCAAGATTAATGTATAAATCTCTTTAGGAAGCAAAAGGAAACTAATAATTTTTTTAAGCTTTTTTTTTCCCCTTCATGCTTTTCCAGTCCCAAATTGACACTGTTGTTTTTGGAGGGGTTTTGTGGGTTTGGTTGTTTTTGGGATTTTTTTGGTGGAGGTTTTGTTTTGTTTTGTTTGTTTGTTTTGTTTGTTTTGTTTTTGTTTTGTTTTTGTTTTTGTTTTTTGTTTTGTTTTTGTTTTTTGTGTTTTTTTTGTTTGTTTGTTTTTTGTTTTTTTGGTGGTTTTTTTGGTTTTTTTTTTTTTTTTTTTTTTTTTTTTTTTTTTTTTTTTTTTTTTTTTTTGTTTTTTTTTTTTTTTTTTTTTTTTTTTTTTGTTTTTTTTTTTTTTGCTAAGGGTTCTCCAGGGTGATTCAGCAAGCAGCTACACTTCAGTATGCTCTTACCTTAGAGATTTAGTCAGTATGAATAAAGATGCTTCAAAGTAAATGCTGTTAATGATCGATTTTCACAGCATTAAATATTTTTAAATATGGAATTCATTTTGTGTGACAATACAAAGAAATTAAAAAGTTGCTTTGGTTGGTAATAGGCAGAAGTTCCTCACGGCCACCTTATATAGCCATCCTGTCAATATATATTCAATCTATTCTGTTAAAAATAACAGCATGTCTGAAAACATGACCACATGAAGTCTTCTTGAATAATTTGTTAATTGTGTATATTGTTTATATTAATGTGCTTCTCTTCAGTATGTGTTGAATGGACAAATGGTCCAAAGAATAATTCAAGTACAAATTCCAGTTAGATACTACAGTTTACATTCCAGTTGGTGTAGTTGAAACATTTTCCTCACTCACTATTTGGTTTTACTTTCTTTTGCCTGAATGAATACTCCAGTTTCCCTCCAAGAACTTCTTTCCTAAGAACAATCTATCATGTATCTTAATGTTACTTTCTTTTAATGATGAAGCATACAACATGAAGAACAATGGGATGTTGCACAGTTGTATCAAAATCTTTACATTCTTCAGTTTTTTCAAAGCACTTTCTTATTGAGGTATTTGGGACATATTATTTCTTTGTATTGGAGTTGGAATAGCTGGAAGGGTTAGAATCCAAGTATGTTGAAGTAGTTCTATGTACATTTGTACTCATTCATAGCTGTGTATTTTATATCTTGGCAGAAAAAATCAGATTAAAATTAATTACTGTACGGTGTATTTCCTAATACTTATCACATATTTCAGTTATTCCATATTATTATGCGACATTTTCTATAATGAGACTCTTCCTATAGTCTCATTATAGAAAATATATCTCAAGATGTTCACATATTTCCTTTGTCACTGAAATTTTATCAAATATATGTCTTTACCCTAAAAAAAGCCATAAGTCCTAGAGGACTTCAAGTTCCTGTGAGGAGAGGGCAGGGCTAAATCATGATCACAGGTCTCGATTTCAGGAGGGAAGGGACCACCTTGGAAGAATCCCAAGGAATATAACCACGGATAATAGGGTCTGAGAGACCTAGATGATATGCAGGGATCACCTCCTCCAATCTCAAAAATAGGCTGCCTCGTAGAGCATGAAGCCAAGGCAAGGTGGCAAGAGCCCCCAGTGTTTGTACAATGAGTTCCTGACTAAACTCACACATCAAAAAGAAGTATACTGGAAGTAGGCTCAGGTGACTGGGGGCAGGGGCAATAAACGAACACTTTCTGAGGGCATTAATGGAGCTCAGAAAGCCAAAGCTCACCTGGACCTGAAACTATCAAGGGATATTAAGGAAAACAAGAAAGGGGCATGAAGAGGTACATCATCTGCCAAAAAAATTTGGAAAAGATAGGCCTCATGCTGAATGCTATCAGCCATTTTCAAATTAAGCCTGAAGAACTCAAGTCACTTTTTCAGGTAACAAATGTAATGTGACTCCATCATAAATTGACAAGTTTATTTCTTCTAATGTATATGAATTACTATTGCTTTTAGTGATTAGTTTCTAATATGGTATCCAACACTTTCTTGTATACCTTTTCTTTGGCTGCAGGAGGCCCCTTCACAGTAGATTCTCATGTAGAAAATAGTTCTTAGCATGCCCCACAAAGGTAGCAGTATTATTTGACCTTTGGCTATTTTCCTTATTTTCATATGGAATATGAATATTATTCATTTTTTTTAAAATGTATTTTCACTGGAAAGCGTGAAATACATTATTATGTATTATGTATACTGACAGTATTGTATTCTTATATTTTACTCAATGTGGATATTGCAAATGTCTCAATGAGTTTAGTGCCAGGAGCTTGATGTGATACAATACAGAAAAATACAGGAAATCAACAGATACTTAAAATTTTACAAATGGAAATTATGTTCACCAAGGGATGATTAAAGTACTATTTTCTGAAAAATTCTTTCTTATAGACTTTTTAAAACTAATCTTTTTTTTTTTTTTTT
>VXBN01012213.1:933360-974971 GCA_013397395.1 Sinosuthora webbiana
CCCTTTTATAAGAATAGTGCTTGAGCCTTCACAGACCAGGATGAGGTTACCTTTTAACTTCTATTTTTTGTGAGGCTGTCTCTCCACAGGTCAGATAATATATCACCACTGTGTAGACAGAAAGTGTCTTGTTAATAATAAAAGGAGATCATCAGCTTACTTACCCAGGAACTTACAGAAGTAACTAGTGATCATTTAACTATTCACTATAAACCCAAAGTTCCCTTTTAAAGTCACAGCTTTCACAATAAAGCATCAACAATTACTTTTTTCAAATGTATTAGCAAGTGTACTGAGTAACTCTGAACCAAACCAACATTTTGAGAGATCCTCTCTACAGTAAAGACAACCATATTTCATGGGAGACCTGTGAGATTGGTTGTTCTCTCCTGTCACTGGTGATACAATTATATACAGATACATTCACTTCTCCATTAGATAACACAGCTTTACTCATGCAGCTGCATTGCAGGCTTGGGCCACATCTAGAATATGTATCTCTATATTTTATCTTTTTTAAATCTATATACTTTCAACAAATTCATATTTTTCACAAAGCAGAATGGTTTCCATTGGGACTACACTTTTCAAATTTAAAAGCATGACGCTGTCATCTCTGCATCTGTAGGCATGTGAGTGTAAAAGGCAAAATATACGCAATGGCACTTGGAGGAAGAATCTCCAAGTATATTGAAGAATTTCTATGTAGTAGTGATTAGGATAAATGCTACAATTTTGTCATTCAGAGCACATTATATTGACTATATACTGAAGAACAGAATTGAGTTTTCTGAAATCAAAAATAGCTTGTAAATTTCTCTTCAGAAAAATATATGTGTATATCAGAGAAAACACTTTGAAGAAAACCAGCAACTATGTATAAGGAGGTTAGAATTATTCTTATATGTATAAATATATATATATATACACACTTAGAAATTATCTTTTGGTAATTTTCTCAAGTTATGGTCCAATTTGCATTTAGTTCAAGAAAGAATTTGAAAGAAAAGCATCTGAAACAAGCAGATAGCTTATATTTAAAGAAAATATGACTTCTTCCGTTGGAAAGAGATTCCTTTCCCCAGTGGTTCTCACAACATTGTGGGTGTTGTACTCCTGCTACAAAAGTTTCCACTGCCACCTTAAGTATCCAAAGAAAAGTCTCTAATTTTAAAAGATTGTTTATTAAAAAGCAATACCAATGAACAAAATATTCCCCACTAGGTGAAAATCAATAATTTACTACATATTGCATAACACTGCATATTAATGTATGAAAAAAATAGCTGCATATATACATTCAATGCTGCATATGATAACTTCATTTAAGACAGGAGTTGTGTAAGGTCATTTTAGTGTTTCAGCTGTGATTAAGAAAGAATGGTAGACATGCGTAAACATGCATTATTTTGATAAATGCAGGCTAAGATATTTTACTCATTGTTACCATGGCTTTCCAATCAGTAACAAAACTCTCATTGATCTGACTTTAACTTGATCCAGAACTCCATAAAAAACCCAGCTATGTTATAATTTTGCCTTCAAAAATATTATCCAGAATATTATTAGAAATATCTCAGTATCACAGGACTAGATATTCTGTCAACTTCTCTTTTCATTTTACAGGACCATAAGATAATGTAGAGGGGAAGGGTCCTCTGGAGGTTTCTGTTCAACAAGCCAGCCTTATGCACAAAATGCAGTCAGTACTGAATAAGGCCCAGAATCATCAGGCCTTTTATAGCTGGGCCTTGAATAGCTCTCTGGATGGGGACTTCACAAACCTCTCTGGCAATTATTATACATGCTTAATTGCTTTCACCATTGCAGTGATTTCAGCTGGGGTAGAGTTCAGGATTCCATCCAACCTGACCTTGGACATCCCATGAATGGGGCACCCACAATGTCTCTGGGAAACTTGTTCTTGTGCCTTACCACCCTCACAGTGAAGAATTTCTCCTTAATATCTAATCTAAATCTCTCCACTTTTAGTTTAAAACTGTTCCCCCTTGTCCTGTTACTATCTGCCTCTGTGTAAAGTCACTATCCATCTTCTTTATAAACTTCTTTTTAGTACTGAAAAGGAGATGCCTCTGAAGCCATCTCCAGGCTGAACAACCCCACCTCTCAGCTTGTTTTCCTAAGAGAGGTGCGCGAGCCCTCTGATCAACTTTGTGGCCTTCCTCCAGACTGGCTCTAATAGATCCCACCTCTTTTTTTTATTGGCGACGCCACAGCTGGACACTCTATGCCAGGTGTGATCTCACAAAAGCAGAGCAGAGGGGCAGAATCATCTCCCTCACCCTGCTGCCCATGCTGTTTTGGATGAATCCCAGGATACAACTGATTTTCTGGTCTGTGAGTGCACATTTCCAGCTCGTGTCCAGCCTTTTGTCCAACAGAACCCCCAAGTCCTTCTCTGCAGGACTTCTCTCAATGAATTCTTCTCACAGTCTGTACTCGTGACACAACCCAGGTCAGGGCTGTGGAACTTCATGAAGTTCTCATGCCAAAATCAAGTCCCCACTACTTCAGCTCTCTGGAAAAGCTGAAATGATAAGCCAAACAGCTTTGAAACAAGTGAAAGACACTGGCTGATGAAAGGCATTAATGATGAAAGGCTGATGAAAGGCAGATGCAGGTGTTAATGCAGTCCAGGTCTGTTTGTGGAAAATATTTTAATGGTAGGTTATATGATAAAAGTTCATTATGCCTATATTGAGAATCTATCTACATCTTCAGTATTGTTTGGAACTGGGGCAGGGATTCGAAGTAGCCTCCACTCTTGCATCCACTTTCCCACATGCTAAATTCCTAACTTGTAAGTTGTTGGAACAGAACAAAGCCTTTCATGTATGCAAAGACAAAGAAAGTGCTAAACAAGTAAAACCAGAAGAAATCAAGAATTATACCTTTCAGAACAAGGGAAAAAAAATGGTGGGGAAATAATAATTTCTTTGTAGATCACCTGGAAGTTACAAGTGAACGTCTTTGGGGGTTTTCTTGGGGGTTTCTTTTGTTTGGATTTTTTTTTTCTTTTTTTTTTCTTTTTTTTTTTTTTTTTNTTTTTTTTTTTTTTCTTTGCTGGGGGCATATGAAACTTGATTGGCTGGTTGATTGGGGTTTTTTAAGGTACAAATTGTTTATTCCTATTTTTTCTATGATCAGTTATTCATAGGACATCCATGGTGTTTTTTCTTACATTCTCACTGGAACTACTCAGATTACTTAATTCAACCTTGTAAATATATCAAAAGATAAGTGTTGGGGGTTAGGTTTGGTCCTTCTTTTTCTCTAAAGAATTTTTTTCCCCATAAGTTACCAAGGAGACCAAGTATTGGATACTTAAGGATACTTAACTGAAACAAAGGTGGACAAGCTTGGGAGGAGAAAGATAATGCAGGAAAAAGGACAGAGCTTTAGGAGTTGGGGGGGTTTGTACTTTTTCGGCATTCGGAGAGAGAGAACTCGCTGGCTGGAGGAGTTTTTTCACTGTGGCCAAAGGGATCCAGTCCTGGGAAATCTACTACCACCGGTTCGGCCTGAATCCTGAGCCTTCTCAGCCCCGCAGGAGCTGGGCCAGCCCTGCCTCGCCTTGGGCTTCTTCAGCGCTGCTTCTCTTGCTACAGTGCCTGGACACCCTGCCATCCCAGCTACCAGCCCAGGACTTTCCACCGTTCCAGCTTGGTGTCCTGCGGATCTTGCAGGGGTACTGAGACTGAACTGCCCTGGGTTTTGTGAAGCAAAACCCCTCAAGGTTCTTGGTACTGTTGTCTTTTGTTATTAATGCTGTAGTTGTTTTTGGTTTTTTTTGTCTGTTTGCTTTGTAATACATACTAGTAAAGAGCTGCTATTCCTATTCCAAAAATCTTTGCCTAAGAGCCTCTGATTGTAAATTTATAATTGGAAAAAAAGGGGGGTGGCTTACACTCTCCATTCCAAAGGAAACTCCAGCTTTTATCTGGCAGATACCTGTCTTCCCAAACCAAGACAGGTAAGACAGAATATTTTCCTAGCATTAAAATGGAGGATATCTCATTTAAAAGTGCTTAGAGGTTGAAAATTATTGTATTTTTTGATTTTTTTCCCCAGTTTTATGAACCATAATTTAGATCTTAAGGTGCATTACAGTTTTCATACACACATATTCTTCTGGCTTGACATGTCAAGTGCTGACAGTATGACATTTTGGATATTCATCTATCTTATTTCAGTGATCTGCAATGTGTGTGGAAATCATAAATCTCTGCTCTGCTCGTTTACAAATTTTTCAGGCAGAGTTGCTCAGCCCGGTCTTATTTAATTATTACTCAAAATTTCATAACAAAATGAAATTTGAAACACATATAGTGAAACAAAAATGCCATATTTCTTCTGTACATTTGGTGTAATGCATACGGAATAATAATGATGAGAATTAGAAGTATAATTCAACTAGTAAATATTGCCATAATTATGATTGGGTAGTATAATTTGACTAATACAGATATTCCAGTCTATCAAATATATTTTGTGTTCAGTTTTATTCAGAAAATAAACCAGATAAGCAGGAGATAGGATGGGGTGACAGATGAAAATGATATGATTTTTATATGCTCTGAAGTAAAATTGGTGAAATATTACCATGTTTTATTGACAAAAAATAATTTACTTTACATGATAGTAAAGAAAAAAAAATACCAAGTAAAAAAGTCAAAATAAGAAGATTTTAGTGCTGCCTAACGGAAGTATTTGAACTCATTAGCGCCAAAATTAACTTCAGTGTTTATGTATTCTTCTTTTATGGTTTCTATCTCATAATAAAAAGTTTCAACATCACAGAAATGTAGAATATGAAAAAAAAAATCACATTAAATTCTAATCATACTCAGGGTTTCCCCAAAGTTATGCTGGGGAAAGAGAACCAGCCTTAAAACGCTAAGATGGCAGGCTGTGCAAACCTATGTTCTCATGATGGCTGCTGCCATGCTATAAATCTCATAGATAGAGGAGACTATTGTCAACATAATTCCCTGGTTTCTCAGTACTCAGCAGCTTGTATTTAGTTGTCTTTCCACTATTTTTAGCCAGAAGAGGTTGTTCCTCTTCCTCCTTTCATGAGTCCTTATGAAATAAATAGAGGGCCGAAGAGTGAACCATCTCAAGCATTGCAAAGATCATCTGTGCTGCGTTAGCGCTAGTTCTCTCCTTGGTCTCTTTGCTGGCTCTAAGCAAGACCTGTGCTAGCCCTAAGGCAACTCTTTTATGAGAGAGGTTAGACAAGATAATCCTATAACTCTTGGATCTAGAAATGAATCCTTGACATGAAAGACTTGAATTTTACTTATTCCTCTTATTTAAGGACTGCTACTCCAGGCGCTTTATTTTTTTGAGGTGTATTGGTAGTCGTTGTTCATTGGTATCAAAGCTGTAAGGAATTTCGTTCTCTCAAAATAATAGCAAGAAGGTTGCAAGTGCTCAGGTTGTTCCAGATAACTCAGTCAGTACCCTTTTGTGTTGAATTATGCTTGTGATCTATAAAATTTCAGTTTGTTGAAATGCAACTGTGTGATTTCAACAGTTTTCATATATAAACATTCATTCTTATAAATAAATCTGTGTGTCTGTGTGCCATTGCTTCCCCAGAAAATCAAATGTTTCATAGAATTATAGAATATCCTAAGCTGGAAGGGACCCACAAAGATTGTCAAAGCCCAACTCTTGGCCTTGCACATGACAGCCCCAAAAATCACACCATGTTGCTAAGAACATTTTTCCAAACACTTCTTGACCTCTGTCAGGCTTGATGCTGTGACTACTTCCCTGGGGAGCCTGTTCCAGTGCCCAACCACCCTCTGGGTGAAGAAGTTTTTCCTAATATCCAACCTGAACCTCCCTGACACAACTTCAGGCCATTCCCTTTGTTTCTGTACCAGGGCATCAGAGAGGCGATCAGTGCCTGCCCCTCCTCTACCCCTCACAAGGAAGTTGTAACTGCAGTGAGGTCACTCAGTATCCTCTTCTCCAGGCTGAACAGAACAAGTGGCCTTGTTTTGACATTCCTTCTAAATGAGAAGGCAAATGCTAACCTATTCTCTTAAGTAAACAGCATTTCTTTTAGTCTAAAAAACAGTACAACAAGTTGGTCTCAATCACTGTATTTGGTTTGCTAGAATGAATGTGACCTCTTCTGTTGTTACATTAATAAGGTTCTTTTCTCTAGAGTAATCCTTTGGGATGTACCAGTGTAATCTCTTGTCTTTTGGCATTCTTTCCATGTCAGAGAGCAATTGTTATGCGAGGACATTTTTTAACCTCTTTTTTTCCTGTGAGAATGAACTATTCAGTGCTGTGAGTTCATCAAGAAAAAAATTGGAACATAGGAAATGGACCAGCTCCAAGGTCAATATCTGAATTAATATGGAGCATAATATGTTTCAGGGAAGGTATAATAACAATTTGTATAGAGAATGGCAATGTTTTACAGTTTGAAAGATAATGAAGAAGAGTAAAAAAAAAAGAAAAAAAGGAAGAACAAATACAAGAAAGGGAATGGAAACAGCATTTCATTGTTGTTGTTAAAATGTGCTGCTTCAACAGTGACAAACTCTAGTGTGGGGACCTGAGGCCAGTCCTGCAAGTCTCTCATGCCAAAAGAGCAAAGTGGAGTAGTAGGCCAAAATCAACACAAGCTTGAAAACCTTTCTGATGTTAGTTTTAAGAATCCTATGCCAAGGATGCTCTGTTGCATCACTGGCAATATTGCCAAATGGTCTGACTTCGGTCAGAATTGATCTGCATAATAAATAATTGTTTCCTGACAGACTAATTATATCTCCTTAAATTAAAAAGATTTACAAATTTTACTTATAGATGTTTATGTGTTAATTTTAAAATAAAAATGAAACTTTAGCAAAATTTGCAGGAACAGTGGGCATACTCAGTACCATTGTGTGTTTATTCATTTTGTCTATAGATCCCTCTTGTCATAGACTGTAGACAATTCAAACTGTATTTATAAATATATTTCAAAGGCCATTGAGTCCCTATAATCTTATTGAAAATTTGTGGTATCTTGGTTTTTGCCTTCACTGGGGAAGAAACCAGAGGAAATGCAATTTATGCATATTTTTTCTGGCTGTGTCAAAAGGACAGCTTCTTTTCCTGGCCAGACAAATGCACACAACTCTCGCCAAATTGTATCATCTGTTTTCTTTTCTTTGGTGGAGAGAATTCTGGTGACAGCAGAGAGAAGAAGGGAGAATTAGTGTTACCCTTGCTATGGGGAAAGGGTGACAGATAGCAAACCAGACAAAACTGAAAGTCATCTGCTTCTCCTTGCTGTGCTGCTAATGAAACAAATTGCTTCACTGAAGTCTTATGAGCACAGAAACATTTTAAGAATATTGGATTCATTTCAATTTGTATTAATCTCATTTTCATGTTAGACCAATATAATTTCAGTTTCTGTGCTCTTTAAAAACACTAACCTTTATTATTCAAAATTCCCTCTTACAATTATCACACACATTATTATATCTCTATTATCACATATTTTGAAATTAAAATTAAACTATAGTCCTATTTCCCTTCCTGTAGACTTGTGGCTCATAAAGAGAGGTAGGATTACATGTAAGGAGGGAAACTGTCCTGTCTGTTGTACCATTGCCTATCATGCATGAAACAGGAATTTTCAAACTGTTAAAAGAGTCCCTCCGAAATATAATCAAACAAAAAATCTCCACATCCGCCATTGTCCAATGTGTTGAAATCTTTTACCTAGAAAACTCTGCTGCAGCACACAAAGCTTAAATTCAAAGAAAGAATTTAATAATTCATATCAGATCATTATGCGTACTTTCAGTCCTTTCTCCAGTGAATAAAAGCCTTCTCTGTGGTCTGCACCATTCATGGCTTGTGAAAGATCTTTCTGATCCCTACATCCTGGCTGTTTTATGCAGAGAAACACTTCTGTTTAGCTTCCAGTCACAAATTACTAATACATAATTACTGTGAAACATTATAATTTCAACACCATGAGCATTTTATTACTTAAAATAGTAAAAATGTGGCCCATCACTATTAAGATTTCTAGATAATTTATGGATTGTACATATTCATATACTGTTGCTGATTTATATCAGGTAAGTGTCAAAATCACTTTCACCCTAGATAATTAACCTTTTGTGAATTTCTTGTAAACTGTTTTCCTGAAATTGCAATGGTGACAAATGGCTGATGTTCTTTTCACTCTATTTCCTCAAGAAATTGAAATGAACTTTTGTTTTGCAGTGAAAATCTCATTTTGCTTCATAGATCCTTGTTACCCTGCACATGTTCTGTTCTCAAGAGAATGTTTTGATACAGAAATATAACATTTCATATGAAAAAAAAAAAAAAGCACCACTTTTTCAGACTTCAAAGATGCCTGAGCTTAGTTGTAGAGGGAATTCTTTTCAGTATTATTGCTTCATAAAATATATTGATTTCAGAATTCCAATCTGTTCCAAAGAGAATACTTCAGGGGATCTTGTTCAGCTCCTGTCCTCCCCAGTGCCATTGGCAGAATGTGTTACATTTGTTCGCAGTTCTCACTGAGGGAAAGAAAGAAAAGGGAAATACACAGCTATTAACATTTAGTACAACTGCAGTTCACTCACTAACAAAGGAGAAACAATGAATGGGGAATGCAGAACCAGCAAACATAAAGTCATTTATAAATAGAATCTAAACAGACATAATGTAACCAAAATCAAACCTGAGACTTCTGGGGAAAGCTCCCTCAAAATATCAGGATCACACCTATTGAGGGATCAAATTAGGATATAGTAAAGTGGTACTCATGCTAGCAAGATGAGAGTAAAATATACCATCATCTCAACTTAACCTGCTTCATGGTCTTTTTTGTTTCTTTGTTTGAAGAATATCTTCAGTGTCTAAAATAGAGAAGCCTACATCAAAGTTTCTCCTTTGTGTTAATGCTCAACAGTCACCTGCTCAAAAGTATGCATATTCAATGTGATGAATTTCCTACCTTGACTAACATTCAGCTTTCCTGTTCTGTTGTTCCTCACTTCCATATTACTCTAGTCAGTAACCAGAACATGGTAAAAGTGATCTTAATACACAGGAATACAAAGATGTTTTAAAGAACTATTTCATTACAGTACATCTTACTGCTTTACAACTCTGAGGATCGGCATTTGACATTACCACTGTTGGCATTTTTCTTTTTCTCTCAGATACTTGGGACATTATAAATTTTGAAATTACACTTTTGGTCACTCAGAGTTTTTCTAAGGGGAAAAAACAGGGAAAATTTTTGGTTATTTAGGTAAGGTCTTTAATACTGAAGCAAACTTGCAACTGCATAAGCTTTCTTTGATTGTCAGGGCTTTCTTCTGATTAGTAGGGAGGGGAGGAAGATTTTGTTCTTTTTTTCCTTTTTCATATCATTATTAGTATAGTTAAACAAGGACTGTTGGAAACAGATGAACTGAACAGATCTGTTGGCTCACTGCCTACAAGAAATGCTAAACTTCTGTTTAAGCTTAATGGGAGTGAACTTTAGGTAACAATTTTCAAGTGTTCAAAATATCTCAATTTAAACTCAGTCAAATCTGCAAACACTTCATAGATTTCATACAGAAAATTAAATTATGTCTTCAGAGAATCTTCCTTTCTGATTCAGTCTGATTTATAATAGTACTACTGCTGTACTAAAAATCTACCTTTAAAAATACCATAATGGAGAGGTCTATTTTTCCAAGCAGCATTTTGAAACTCTCTTTCAATATGTCTATACAGAATTCCAGACTCGGTGCTCTTTGTTGGCAGTATCAGATTGGAATTCTGGAAGGTGTTATATACCAAGACTGACTGAATACCAAGTTTACAGTGTCTTCTCTGGAAAAGATTTTAGTCATGGGGAAAGAATTGCATAAGCATGTGATGACAACAAGCTCATTCAACAAGAACAACTCATTAACCAAGGACAGTTATCAAACTGCTGATAGAAAAATGGTCAAATATGTGTCTCATTTAAAAAAAAGGTTGATTAGTACTGGACCCAGAATTTAGTGAAAATAATGAACCTCTTAATTGCAAAGGCATTTGGTTCTGAAAAATATTAAAATGTGCTTGAAAATGAGGTTCAAGGTGACTATAAACAGCTTTTGCTTTCTGCCCAATATCCTCTTCTTATGAAACACTGTTTACAAAAAAATATTTAGTCATCACCTAAAACTGCAACTAATGATAGTGTCACATTGTAGAATAAGCATCAACTATTCTTTCAAATAATTTGAATAGTGTAGGAGATCAAGAGATAAAAAGGAAAATACGCATCTTTCTATGTAGAGCCTGTCTCAACGTGGGAGCAGGAGAGTGAAGTTGATTCCAGCACTGATTGCTATGAGCATCATGGGTACACTTTGAAAGAAAAGGAATAGTATTGAATATGAAGTTAATGAAAAATCTGTCCTCCTCACAACACATAAAACTGCCACCCTTTGAGGTATCACTTAATTATTTTTTTATGATTTTTGTGCTCTGAAAATAACTGATTGTACAAAAAAAAAAAAAAAAAAAAGGAAATAAAAAGAAAGACTTCTGTATCTTGAAAGACAAAAGCAAAAAGAGTCATACTGACAAGGACTGCAAAACATACATTCTTACAGCTGTAAAAATGATACAATTCTTTTTGTCCTGTATTTTTTTCTTATAACTATACCACAAGGAAGGGATTTTCTGATCCTTCCTACAATCTGACAGTGATGAGACTATTGAGACTATAAACATCAGTCTGTTTGTAGGCTATAGGGAAGCTTAACAAGCTGTCTGAGAGAAAAGCATTTAAACAAACACGTGCTTTATTCTAAACATATGCTGTATATATAAATAGCATAAAAAGACTCCAAATACATTTATTTCCAAAACTGTATTCATTAATGCAATAGAAAAATTTACCTCTTTCAATTATCAGTTTTGTTTGCTTTTTTGTTTAGCTGTGTCACTTTATATTATGTTAGGAAATCTAATTTTTAAAAGTTAACCATCTGTGGAAATATTTAATGAAGTCCAATGTTTCATCATGCCCACAGATTGCTTTGCTTCATATCGTATGCATATATTTTGAAAATACATTTTCTCCCTGAGAGCTTATGATCAAACATGAAACAAGGTACAAATTGTAATGACAGGCAGCTAGATGGTATAGCTCACTAGGAAATGTTCCTACACAAATCTCTCATGGGAAATTATGTACTTATCTTAAGACTTTGCACTTCTTTAATTTGATTCAGTACATGAAATCTGTAGTTAAGAAGAAGGCTGATTATTCTCCATTTGATCTTATAAGAAAATAGAAAATCTTGAGAGAACTCTGCAGGAAAAAGAAATGCATTGAGCATCCCTGCAACTTCATTTTTGTTTCCATAATTTAATTTAAAAAAAATAAATCAAAAAAGCAAGAGTAACTTTTATATCATCTTTTGTATTTCTTCCTGTTCTGCTTGTTGTCCATTAAAGAAGTAGTAACGAAGTGTTATAAATATGCTGTTTGATGAATATTGTGTTACCTGATAGGCTACTGCATTTTAAAACCATCAGCCTAAACCTTCAGAATGCAATTGTCTTAACAAACCTACCAACTTTGGCCTGAAACAAAGACAGAAAAGTGACACATAATTCAAAAAAACTTATCTGAGTGACCAAATAACTTACACCAGCATATCAAAGAAATTACAACACTAATATCTATGTTCTGTTCTTTAGGTTTCCTGGGGGTGTCATATATATTGCATGGAGGGTTTTATTGAAATGCATGTTAAATAACTCTATTATCCACAAGTAATGCTGCTCAGTCAAACTCCTGATGTCAGCTCAAATGACTACCCATAAAACTTTGACCCCAATCACTTACTGGGTGCCTGTAAGTGATTCAGATTTTATAGGAAAATGAATATATGAATAATTCAGGAACTTTTTAAGAAACATAGCAGTATTTTGTTTTTACCTCTCAGATTTTAAAAGCAATGTTTTGAAACTTTGATTTACAGATGGGACAGGAAAAAAATTAGCTTTTTAGTAGAGAAACAATAAAATTTTATAAACATGATATTCCAGTTCATTATGGCATCTTGAGATGAGGGTCCAAAATTTAAAATTTTTCAAAGGTGAATTATTATTAGCAGAGACAATTTGATAGTCATCAATCGCTTGAAAATCTTCTACCCAAAATTACATCTGCAAAGGAACAAAAAAATAGAACTCAAAGAAAAAAATTTGCAAATGGGATTACAAAATCACTGTAATCTAAATCCAGCCTGGATATTTATGTCAAAGATGGGTTTACTGTGAATCCAACCTCTATCACTCAGATCTTTTGAAGAACAGAGTTTCCCAGGTGTTTGATTGGATTTTGCTCTATCCATTCCCTGTGGGCAATGAAACACAGACTTTAAGCTGTCCTCAAATAATAGCTTAGAATACATTTACACTGGGCAATTGTATTGTACTTAAAATTCTATCACATCACTGATACTGCTTTGGTTTGCTTTATCCTGAAGGGAACTTTATGTACAAAATCGATGTTTTGAGTTGAGTGAAGATAAGACCAACCATTTTGAAAGTGCAAAGACATTTGTCTACAAAAGTCAATATTAAAAAAAAAAAAAAAGGAAATAAAAAGAAAATAAATGAAGAAAAAAAAAAAAAGCAGCCCTAAAATTAGTATATAAAGAACAAACTTCTTTTTCTTAAAAAAATATGAACAAAAATACTGAAGGTAGCAAATGCTAAAGAAATGGTGAAAGATTATTAGAGTAGGGGTTTTTTAAAATATTTTTTTTAAACAGTGAAATTATACTTTATAGATCTGACACTGAAATTAAGACGGTATAAGGGGAGCTGCATACTGATGTACTTAAGATTTTTCCTTTTGTGCAAATTTTTGTAGGACTGGAATCCAAGTGCAAAGAGAATGAAACACATAGTTTTACTCTAACTAGTATCCCAAATAACCAAAAAGCCCTCACATGTAAATGGATTCGAGACTTAGGCTCAGGTATTCTTGGAATTAATTAATTGGTACTAATGTTACAATTACTGTGATCCATTTTCCTCAGAAATTTGGATTTGGAAAACAAGTATATGAGGGCAACTAATATAATTTTAATATTAATGATGAAATTCATCTATTTGTTGCAGAGTTGCTCCTGTTACAAATTTGCTGTTCATTCACCCTGATGAATTTAGAAATAGAATTCATTATTGCTTTTAAAACAGCCAGAACAATTTAAAAAAACAGAAAATCATGAGAGAAAAATCCAAGAAAATATGTAGAACTATTCCAGTTCAGACTAGATTAGAGCTTCAGTAAAAGATAACTGAGCTGTCTAAATGTTTTAGAGAGTACATCTGTAGTTAAAATGTCATTATAAAGCAGATTTTGTTAGTGTATCAACTGTCTCAGTGAGCTATAAATAACTTGGCTTAGAGAGGAACAACAATTCTGCTTAACTATATACAATGCTATGGTTAATTTATATTTATCTCAAAATTATCTATCTCCACAATAACGGTGATCAGAACACAGCAACTTCTGCAGGTCAGACCCTGTCTTACAAACAGCTGGATAGCAACAACTGCTCTCTGCATATACATCTCATTATTTGCAAACATAACCATCCTGTTCAGAAACAGACTGTACCTACTGGGAAGTAAATCCAAGAACAGTGGTGATGGACAAGATCAGATCCTGGAGAAATGATTGTTGCTGAACTTGTATAATATAGAAAAAATGATTCTGTAATGTATGATATGTAGGGACTATAATTTTTATCACTTTGTTTTGTTTCATTGTGTTAATGCATGAATCCATGATGTGGCTAATGGATATCACTTAAAAATTTCTTCAGGTTTATAGGTATTGAAATATATTAACTCAATTAACAAAACTGTCTTAGAAGCAAAGCAACATATTAGTTGAGAGAACCAATTTTCCAAGTATTAATATAGGGATATAATCCCAGTTCATTGAAGATTTATAAACTGAGACTTAACCTCCAGGTTTAAAACACTTTAAAGCCTGAGTAAGCAACATATATCCTTTATTAAAACAGCAAAAAAACTAACTCAGAGTTCTGGCCACAGCACATAAATAAAACCATGAGAGAAAAAAATTAGCTGTTTTTTTTTTTAATATTAATTTTCAAATGCTAAATTAACTACATGTTTTGGCAACATGATCTAAAATGAACAGAGAAACAAAAACCTCACAAAAATGGATGGATTAACTATTTTTCCAAATTCTTTCCTTCAAAGAAAGCCATATCATGCTATCCATATATTCTCTTAGTCTGACTATTTAGGAAAATGTCAGAAGTTTAAATTCCGTAATGCATTTTCACTATCTTTATGACCTTCCCTATTTATGGAATTGGAGAAGAAGTACAAGATAACAACTGGGTAACAGTAATATTTAAATTGTCAGGAGAATAGATTAGGCTCAAAGTATTTTCTGTTCTCATTACAGTCACTGTCATACAAATGTAGAATTCAAATTTTAATGCCTCATATATTTCAGCAATCACAATTGTAAAATGTTCTTTGGTGACCTTCTCAATGTTTGTTTTCTGATTTATTAGCACCTTCTATAGTTCTCTGCCCAGAGCTATCATAATGTGTAAGGGGAATATCAAAATGCTAGCCTGTACACACTTACACTTTTAAAAGTTTATATGTTACAAACAATGTCTTGTTGCTCCCCTCCATCTGGTCTTGGTGATGAGTGTCCCCCATTGCCACCACCATACCGTGCCATGCTGAATAGTAGAGAATCCAGTGGATTAATATATCTTTTGGGTCAGGTAGAAATGCCCATGTGCCTCCCTTGCAGGGGTCCAGTTTGACACTGTCCCTTGCAACATTTTGGATCTGTTGCATCATCTCTGGTGTAGGGTTGGGGACCCCTTTGTGGGGGCCTTTGACAGGCCATGACACCCTCTGCTGTCCTTCACATGGATGCAACTTTTTCCTTGGGTGAAGGGCCCTCAGCTGGGCTCCTCTGCACAGAGGAGGATGGGTGGTCACTGCACCTCTGACCGGAGGCTTTCCAGCCCACACCCAAAGCCTCTCTCTCCCCACCTTTCAGTGTGAGGGTCTGTGACAGCCTGGCAGCTGACAGCTGTGGGGCTGTGGTTTCCACCCTGAAGGTGTTAAGCTTACATTTTGTGAATGTCCCCAGCCCTGAGCTGTTATTTTATCTTATCATCACGTGGGGCCTCAGACAGGGCTTGGTCTCCTGTACAGCTTCTGTAATACAGTTCTTTTATAATAGGCAAAAGCCTTTCCTGAAACTGTTTAAGTCATAAACTACAATATTTCAGTCTCTGACAGCGAGGTGTCACCAGAGCAGAATAAAGGGGCAGAATCATTTCCCTTGATCAGCTGCCCATGCTGCTTTTGGTGCAGCCTAGGACACAGTTGGCTTTCTGGACTGCAAAGAGTGCACTGCTGAGTCATGTTGAGCTTCTTATCAAACAACAGGCCTACAACCTCCTCAGGGCTGCTCTCATTCCTTTCTCAGTCCAGCCTGTGTTTATGTAATTGTATCATGTGAATCCCAGCTATACAAACTAGCCCAAGGGCCTAAGCTGAATTTTGTTACACAGGATATATGCAACAGAGCAGCTTGGTGGGAGTCACAGACATTTTTATCCCTCATATACTTCTCTTCCTAAATTCTGATGTTAATATTAGAATAGCATTCAAACTATTTTTTTTTTCTTCCTCTAACTCCTGTTCCCATGTTATTTATGTTTTGGATTGGTTTAGATTTTTTTAAAATTTTATCAACACCATTTCAAGTGAAAGGTGAGACTGGAAATGCCTGTTTTGGTCAAAATAGTAGGAGGACCTTTTAGAAAGAGAGCTTTCTAGTTCATTTTAAAGGTAGAGGTAGCTGTAGAGGTAGCTGTAGAGGTGTGTTTGTTGGTGCCACAACATGAAAGGTTTTTTATATTAGGACCAAGGGAAAGACTATAAAGAACTGTGTCAAATTAACTCTAGTAGGACAGAAGCTGGATGAACAGAAAGATCGTAATCTAAATATCTTGAGAGAATTCATCCAAAAAATAGCTGAATGACAGAAATCTTTGACACTCAGAAGTGACAAACTAAAGCATTTCAGCTCTGTTCTTGTCTTTAATATGCAAGTAGATGAATTTGGTTCAAATATACAAGAAAAATTTACTTATAAATGTGTTTGGAATTTGTATTACTGTCAAACCAAGTGAGCGAGTAAGATTAAAGATTTTGATAGCTAAACTTAAAATTAGTAACAATTTGCTATAGTCTCTTCCTAGGATATACTACCTGCCAGCAACTAAAATAAAATAAAATATTCAACCCAGATTTTTCAGTAAACCTCTGAACTTTTTCCATTTTTAAAATACAGTATCTAAATTATAATTCTTAGAAGTATAAAAGACACCAGTTTTGAAATTCTATCACTTCCAGTTATATGATCTGTGTAAATTACAACTTACAAATTAATGCATTCTCTAAATTTTAAAGACACCCCCATTCATTTGCCAGATTTTTAGCTGAAGTGTGCTATTCTACAGAAACCTCCTGGAGCCTGGACTGCTTTATTTTGTAAGTATTAGGTATCCCAGTGTGAAAAATAATACTTTTTCAGCCAGCTTCATGAAGTGAAAGAGCACAATCACCCTACATTGGAAGATAAGTTCATCAGCTGTATCTGTTCTCAGAGAGTACCAGCACACAGACAGACTCAATCCCTTATTTAAGAATGGCAGTTTGTATTCAGATCACATATTAATGAACTTCCAGCTCCAGCATCTCTCCAGTTTTAGTAGAGTGTCTATCTGGAATAATAATAAATACAGATCTGAAAAAAAGAACTCGAGTTTTAGTACATGGAAATTTCCCCATGTGTCTTATTTTCCCTTTCAGGAACATAACACATTGTTTCCTGAGTGCATTTGCCAGAAAACTTGGACGTTTATTAAACACTTTCACATCTACTTTATGCACAATTGTCTGGACAAGTATCTTGACTATTTTATTTTTTCATTGCACTATTTATCTTTGGTGCAATGAACCATATACACCTACAAGAAACAATGGCTTTTTTGCCTTTTAATGATTGCTTTAGTCAAGCTGTGATTGACAGCCAGAATTTTTACTCATTGTAGCATTAACCTAAGTGAAACTTTTGCAAGGCAGAGATGTGTTGCCTTTATCTTATAATAAGCATTATGTGCATTCCTCCCAGTTAATGCTTAGCTGTTGCACAGACAGGAGTACCAGATCTCTCTTTTCAAAAGGAAATAGACAGGAGCATCCCTCTACATTTGGGCACTCATTAATGAAAAAGCTAAATTAACGGAGAACACACCAGTATTAAAGTTCTTTCAGGACATAGCTTGTAAAATCTCTTCTAAAGTACCATGTAGGTCTCAAATGACAACACAGTCAAATCTATGGAGGCCAGAGACTTATTCAGCTTCTCTTCTAGGTAATGCCTGCATTGGGTATTTTGCAAGACCTATGAGCTCTAATGAGAGTGTGATGTTGCTGCAAAAACACAGGGAACATGCCAGAATAGTGATAGATGAAGTCAGCATTTAGAGATGCAATACATGACCCACAGGACACCCAAGCTCTTCTGTAGGAGCAGAAGGAGTCCAGACAAGATTACATATAGGAATGTGGTTTCCACCTCAGTAACAGCAGTGACAATTTCTCTGCTCACTATAACAGGGTCACCCACCCCACATGAATTTGTGTGTCTAAAGGTTCACATTTATGTGTCTGAATACAGACCTGAACCTCACTCTGATATTTTCAACTTTTATCTTGTAGATAGGTTTTTCTTAGATCTAGCAATTACTTCTTTGATTCAGACATTTGCAATGCTTTTGAATTCAGTACCAAATTAACTTTTTATAGAATAAGCATTGATTTAAATTTTTTAAAGTTTTTCAAGTCTTATTCAGACAGATAAATCTGTGAGGGGTGCCGTACTCATATTTCAGTCAGACACTATAATCATTTCTTGTAGAAGATTTGATTGAAAATCTGCTGAAATAACTGATACAGTCATATGCCTTCAACAGCTTTTGAATCAGTCTCTTATGGCCTGTGAATAAATATTATAAGTCATCTCATTTTATATTTAAAATTAAGAAAGAACCTTTTGCTTTCAAAATGGACTCTATAGACTCCATTTTATTATTTAGAAACTACTCCACACAGGTTGGAAAATGCAAGATCAATGGATTCAATTTTTCAATAATTAAAACAGAATTGGGCAAGAATGTATTTTAAGTTCTTAAAATAGTTTAGCATTTACTCTCAGATAAAACTTCAACATTCTTTAAAAAGATTTGTATTGTTTATTTCTAATTCTTTTATAGTGATTTTCATTTCACAAATACATTGAAAATCCATTTTATTGTATTTCTAAGCTGTTACAACATGAATAAAGAAAGCAAAATATAAGACAGTGTTACGGTTATTATGATACAAAGGTAATATTCTATATTTGCATTTAAAGCAAATGCTTACATCTTTGGAAAGAAAGTAAGTCCATTATTTTGGAATATCTGAACAGATTAATTATTTCCATCTTGGAAGTCAAATAGTTCCTCTTTTCTTATGTCTGTTTGATATCCTGCCCCTTATTCAGGAAAGTTACCACAAAGAGAGTTTAATTACAGGAGACAGGACCAGTGCAGCACAGGCACAGCTGTGCACAAGGACTAGTTGGTTCCAGCTTACCCCAACAGCCCTTTCTGTCCCCCATTCCCACACCAAGGGGCCTCTCCCACTCCTCCTGGGTCTGGCCCAGCCTTGAGGCTCCCCTGGGCCTCCCGTGGCAGTGGGAAGGGGCCAGTCCAGTGCCTTGTGGGGCTGCCAGGGCTCCCCCACCCTTCTGTGTGGGGATCAGCCTTTGGACACCAATGCCTGGCAGACAATTCTTCTGTCCTTATTAAAGACAAATTAGCAGATGATAATTTAATCAGGCCACCACCTTTTGGAATGATTTCTGTACTTTGCTACAAGAAAAGCCTTGTTAAATAAAGGAACTTGAATTATTTAGTAAGACAAGAGAGCCATGGAAGAAATTCTTAATTGAACAGAAGAACCTTGATTTGTTACTTGCAGGCAAAAAAGTGGACTAATACTATTTATTATAGAACTAGTGAAAAACTAGGAAGTGTCTTTCCTAACTTCTGAGCAGAAATATTCTCATTCCCATCTTTCCTATGTCTTCTATTATTTCTTAATCTTCTAGTTGTCTTTCTGCTTTCTTCCATTTCTTCTCTTTCCTTTCTGCTTATCTGCTATTTTGAAAGGAGCTGATGCATACTATTTTAAATGTGTGTAGAATTTTTTCCCAGTGTCTCATGGCATTTAAACCAGCAGGCAAAAGGTGTTTATTACTTTTATATTGTTTTCTGAATTTAAGTGACTTTGATCACAAAAGCGGCTCAGTACGTTTCTTCTATGCAGTGGAATTTTAATATAGAGTTTAGCAGCAGTGCAGGGAAATGATTTATTAAGTGACTAGGCCCTGATTTGGGGTAAATAAAGCATAGGAAACTACTGGCAGTGACAAACATAGTGTGATAAACTGACTAAAATTACAGACAGCACTATTAGGAATAGAATGCCAAGGCAGGAAGAGGGGAGCTTTTAAGGGAGAAAGGCTCCAAATTCATATAAAACTGGAGAGGAACTTCAGGATGATAAGCCATGCAAGGCCAACATTGCTTGGCAACCTTGTCAGAAATAAAATATCTGGCTGACATTCCCCAGGCATATCAGAAATACCAAAACTGGAGGCAAGGTAGCAAAACTGGGACCTGTGACGAAAGAGTCTTTGGAGTAGGATGTTTATCTGGTAGGAGACAGTTGCAAGGAAGCAAAGGTTTTAGGATGGTGAAAGTATGTTAAAAATGGAAAAAAGGTATAATGAAGTATGTGAATCCTGACTCAAAGTTCTCACACGAACAGGCAAACAGAATTTTGACAAAATAAGAATGAGGCAACATCAGCAACTCACAACAAACCCTTGGAACATTCCCACTAGTTTTCCAGCTCCACTGTCTAAATTGTCCTGTATGGTGACTCATATTATGAGCATTTAAAAATACTCAAAATTGTAACAGAACACATTGTAGAGACATTGCCTCTAAACAGTATATTCTGAAGCTTGAATTTAATTTTTAAAAAAGAAAAAAAAATGTCTCAGGCTTTGATAGTAGTGGCATTTCTGCAGTCTATACTGCGACAAGCCTTTAACCTTGACAAAGATCCATTGAGATTAGCCTCCAGAAAAGTTGGTATCATATGCAGCATCTTTAGCCTCAGGTTAATGGGATAAATAATTGAGGCAAGTACTTTGTGTAATGAGGTGAATTTTAACATTTTAATATAATAATCAGATCTAGCCAATTGTCAAGTCTCTCTACAGGCTTTGTCTATCCTGGGACTTCCTATTTTTAGCGCAAAATGTAGTCAGGAATGCAAATTACTGTAGTAAGATGACAGGATAGGGCAGAAGTAGAACATAGCGTATATCTCATGTAGTTACAGAAAATGAATACCTGTTATCTGCAAGAACCCTTTCCACACCTGTATCTGCCAGACTGAATTGCAAAAACAGCATCTGTTCAAACCTACTGCCTAACAGCTCCTAATTAATGCACCTATACAATTCAGTCTTTATTTTTTTTACTACCTACTACCATGAAGTTCAAGCTAATGCTGAACAAAACAACAATAACAAAAGTCAAATCATATTGTAGCCATTGTCCTGATCACTGGCAAAAAAGGAGGTTTATCCCTCTTTATTTGTTCATGATGGCATGCCACATGGCCATAATTTGCAATGTGTGAATAAAAGGAATTTGATTCTGTGGAGAGCTCCTAATAATTTATAAAATTCAAACCCCAAAGTTTCAATACACATGTTATTATTCATTCTGTTTGCTATACCAATGATTCAGAACAATAAATAAACTACATTGTTCTAATTTGTCGTAGCTACTGATCCCCCACAGTAGTCTCAGGTGAACAGGTTACTAAAGCTTTGACAGCACGCAAAAACAACCCATAATTTCTGCCTGTTATGGAGAAGAGACCTGTGTCGTAGGGTTAGGAAAAACCACAATAAAAATACAAGTATTTCCAGCAGAAGGAATTTATCAAGAATTGTAGACAGTCTCAAAGCCTTACAATTACTCTGTGTTAATTAATCTTTTACTTTTCATAGGATATTAAAACACTTCCACATCTGACAGAAAGTAAAAGCTGTTTTGTGCTCTTTCTATCATAAGGGAATCAGAATGGGTCATTACCTAATTTGTATAGATACAAATTAAAGCATCTTATGCATTGTTCTGCTGTAGAAACCCCATAGATCCAGAAAGAGAATGGATAGATGCATGTATGGTTTTATTTTTTGGTCAATGTATTCACTGACAAACAAGAACATCTGAATTGTAATCCTTGCTTCTTAAGATGATTCCTCTTTGGCTGTTGAGTTTTCCCCTTGGGTTTTTTTCCCCCTTGGTCTTGCTTTGGTTTTGATTTGTTTGTTTTACATACTGAAAACTGCATAAGATAGTATTATCAGTCTTAGGGAAAGGGACAAGTTATGGTACACACTATGGCTAACTCAAGATTTTTTTTATTAGCATTCTTCCGTCATTATTTCTTCAGTCTCTTTCTGTCTTGAAATTCGTTCTCACAGAAATTACTTATTGCCAGCTTATATTCTCATGCTCTGCTAAGACAGAGTGATTTTTACACTTGGTTAAGAGATTCAGTCCTCCTGAAACAGACCAGAAGTGCAACTTCTGGGAAGAAAATATATGCTGAGGTGACCAATAAGGCAAACAGCATCTCATCTTGTATCAGCATGGTGTGGCCAGCAGGACCAAGACAGTGATCATCCCCTTATTCTTGACACTGGTGAGGCCACACCCTGAATCCTGTGTGCAGTTTTGAGCTCCTCACAAGGAGGACATTGAGATACTAGAGCGTGTCCAGAGAAGGGCAACAAAACTGGTGAAAGGCTGGAGCCACAAAATGGATCAGAGGGATGGAGCACCTCTCCCATGAGGAAAGCACAACATAATTGAGATAGTTCAGCCTGGAAAAAGGAAGGTTTCAGAGTGACTGTTATGGATCGAGTTAAGGTGTTAGACAAGCCCTGCCTTAGGTTCAGATTTTTGGCAGCAGCTTTATTCAGGTGACCCACACCTAAACCACTTTGGCTCACAAGTTCTTAAGAATGGTCAGTAAGGTCTGTTATATGAGTTATTTATTGAACAGGCAAGAGATTAACAGAAAGATGGCCTTAAACAGAGGTGGAAGGGAGTTTGAATTTAAGTCTTATTCACTTTAAGAAGTGAAATTTAATGTGCATAAATTATTTGATGAATGGATATCTCTGTGAAGAACAGTAGTAATTTTGTTATTGCAGTCCTATCAAAAAGAAACTGAAATAATATTTGTAGCATTCTCTCATGTTATCACCTAAAAAAGAAAAACCCTAAATGTAGTGAAATATGCTGTGTTCTGTTCATAATCCATATTTTGGTTTCTATGTTTCTGTTAGGGTCAGATAAATTAACAATTCCAATTTTGTCTTGTGCTTAATTTCCCACTCGAAAACACTGAGTGAAAAATCCAGTTTTACTTAATTTCCTGCTGAATTCTTTCAGCATACTACAGATAAAAAACCACTAGTCAATCCAAATGTAGTCTTAATAACACCCTCATGCATTGAGTGTGTCTCACAATGCTCAGAAGAGTTGCAACTCAACCTCTTATCTCTTCTTCCCCTCTCTGCCTTGTCACAAGCTAAAACAAGAGCCATAATGCAAAAGGTTAAAAAAGAAATCAAACAACAAGTGAAGTCATAAATGTGACAAAAGCAGACAAGACTACCTTTTACTACTTTTCTAAAATGCCTTTGTGGAAAATTGCTGAAGACCTTCAGGAAATGACAGTAAAAATAAGGTTGCGGTACCCCCTAAAGGAAGTAAAAGGCAGGGGTTATTTTTCTTCTTTTTTAACAAAATCACTTATTCTTTTCATTGAGAGGGAAAGACAGTTCACTCTTCCCCTCATGACATATAAAAGGCAAAAAATTGTAACGTTTTTCTGTTAATAGTCAAAGAGAAAAAAGTCATTAACCAGGAATTTAGAATTTCCTGATGATTGTTTTAATGGGAGGATAATACATCTGAAGGTCTAGATATCTCTGCATTTTAAGAACATTCATAAAGATTCAGTCAGTGGTGAGCTGAATATTAAACAACAGCTGGAATTTCTTTAGTATCATTATTCTTATAGAATATTTATATGCAAAATTTAAGAACAAGATCACTGAAAAAATTTTGGAAGATAAACAAATTGTATGGCAGGCTACTGAACTGTTTTTATTCTTGCAAATTCACCTTGTGAGACAAGACATTTAATTCTATTTTATTCTTTTCTTTAATAAGTACTCAAGTGCTATAAAAGAACTTTCATAGCTGGGGCAGGAGGGAACTACAGAAGAAGTGTGTATGCTGTAGTCCATCCAATCACATTAAGCGTCTATTCATCCCCACATCACGTCCATGTTTACTTTGTCCAGTTCTCATTGCTTCCAAATTATTCACCATTCAAAGCCTGAACTGGAAGTGCATGAGGCAAGCCAGGAAGAAAAGAAATTGAGTGAGAAGAGTTTTTAAAAAGTAAAGGCAACTAGTATCAATGCTTTAATTTTTAGTTTCTGTGGAAAAGGGTCTGTAGCAATTAATCCTCTCACCAGTAGTGGTATACCCTAGATATTTAAATAGTACCTACTGGATATGTCTCTTTAAAACAATACTTTTTTCCATCTGCCTGTGTATTGCACCACAGCCAGACTGGCAGGTACTGAAAGATGTAAGTGGATTTCACAAATGGATCAATAATATTGTTTCAGAAAAGTTTATGTTCATCTTCCTAAAAACTTTGCACAAACGCTAAGTGCTTCTACTAACTCATTGGTAATTTTGCCTATTATAACTACAGGGAATGTAAGTAGTTATTTATAAATCAAGTCCTTTGTGTAAAGGACAAAGTTTGTTTTCTTTAGTTACAAAGTTTAAAGAAATAAAAAGAGTGAAGTGAATTAAATTGATGGTTGCATATAATTACATAATACATTGAAAAAGTCACTGCTGTATGTAGATATCAGTGACTCAAACCACTGAGTATATCAAATGAAGTTCAGTTATAAATCAAACCAATCATAACAAGGTGCTGGCATGTGTGTTATTTGAAATACTTAATTAGGTGTTAAAAGTAATTTTTAGCATTGAAAACCAAATGAGGAGCTGATTTTTATATAAACCCTCCCCCAAATACACACTGGATTAAGGCATGGGCAACAAGAAACAGATGTGTTCATTACACAGCAGATAACTATTTCACTGGATTATTATTACTGTTACTATTACTTTTTAATTTAATTAAGATTAATCCTAATTAAGATTTTTCTATTAATTTCCCTCTTCTTACTTTTAACATTAAGAAATACTTTTTTCATTTGTTCAGCCCAAGGACTAATATACCAAAAAAAAAAATTGACTTTGTGAGTCAGCATTTCAGTTTGCTGAGATTTTTGAGAGAGTTGTGATGCTACTTAAAGAAGCTACACATATTAGCAATGTAAAGACTGTGGATTATGGCATTTATACATGGCTGTTCCTTAACTTAATTTTCTGTCTTGTGTGAGTACTAAACTAAAAAAGGAGAAAAAATCTGTTAACAAATCTAATAGATACAAGGTATTCCATAAAAGGGCAAACTGTTACTTTTTTTTGTTCAAATATTTTATTTTTAGTTGTTTTTTTCAGAAAACGAATAAAAATATTACCTAAAAGCACTCTCTGAACTAAAAATATAAAAAAATAAATTAGCTTTTGTCTTTTCACACCAAAATACGTTTAATCAAACTTCTGTAAAGGTCTTTTCCAGAGTTCTGAGTTCGTGGTGAAATAAAGAGGAAGTGGGGTGGGTTTTACTTTGAAACTTGTCCTCCTCACTTGTGCATAAAAGTCTACAGAACCACTAATTAGTAGGCAAATTGGTAAAAACAGAACTTAAAAGAAATCTTTAATGAAATCAGGCATGATGAAATAATAAACATGATATCCATACCTCTATCTCTTTAAAAAGCACATTCTACCCAACCAACTAAAGATACCAAATGACGAACCCAAAAGCAAAAAATGCTGTCCAAGTTATTACTACACGGGGATCTCCCACTTCTTGTTATTAATCCAATTTGTGTGAGCAAGGCGTTTCAGCCTGCTCTCTCACTGAAGGTCAGGGATGGAAATCCAGGTAGCAAGAAAGACGCAAAAGTGATTGAGGTGTTAAAAACCACAGAGTGCCTGAGAATGGTCACACTGGAATTAGGGCTGCTTCCCCAAAAAGGTGGTGGGATCAATAGCCTGAATGTGGTGCAAGACAAGAAGCAGCCTCAACTTACACCAAGTGAAGTTTAGATTGGACAGTGCGAAAAAACTTTTTTACAGTAGGATTGCTGAACACTGGAACAGGCTGCCCAGGGAAGTGTTTGAGTCACCATTCCTGGAGGCATATAAAAACATGTAGTTGTGGTACTTAAGGACATGGTTTAGTGGTGGACTTGGCAGAGTTATGTTAGTGGTTGGACTTAATGGTATAAAAAGTCTTTTATAACAACTCAGTGATTCTATAAACTACTATTAATATCCAGCTCATTTGGCAAGGCTGTGCAATATTTCATGATCCTGGGTATTTTGGAAAGGTTTTGGAATGTCCACTTAGGGTCAACAAGAATCTTTGTTTGTTGCAATTGTTCACCAAAAGTATAAATTTGCTGTTAGAACCTAATAGGTGAATTCAGAATTTTACTGCTAACCTGATAATAGTAAGAACCTGCAGCTGATAGTGCAATTCAAAGCTATTTTACAAAATACTTTGCACAACAAAATTTTAAAATAGATATTATCTTCTCTATTACTGTAATCTGAGACGAAATCATTCTGTATTAAATTAAGTGAGTTCCATACTATGTTTTTCTGTCAGATTCCACAGATATTGATCCTGTGTCTAGATCAGTGATGGATTTTCTTTCTTGTTAATCTGGTAATATGCTGCAGGGTAAAGACAGTCTCAGTCACAGCATGTTCTCAGCAAGTTATGGGAATTACAATATCATCTCTACACATCCAAAGAGAACTAAAGTACTTATGTTAATGTTTCTTTCATCTTCTCACCTTCTTTGTATTTTTGCCTCTTTTTTTTCTCTCTTTGTTTATCATATTTTGGCTATTTTGACATGAAGAGCTGTATGAACAGCACTTATTTTTGCTTTTCTTGCTCTTCCTAGATTTCTTGGGAATCTAGGGGGGAAAGGGAAGACTGTTTATTTGTGCCTTTTTTTTTTCTATTTTACATTGCCTACTTGTTCTTTTCCTCTTGTATGCAAAACTGCCTTTTCAAAATCAGAGGGAGAAAAGACTACATTTTTTCCTGTTTTCTTAGGACTTTTCAGTAATTTTAATTTCTGTGATTTTCAATGAAGTGTAGGAATGTTGGTGAACTGCAAACCGTTTTTTGTGACAGCTATTAGGCAGAATTACTCCTATACTATTATATCCAGACAATGAAAGATGTAAAAAAGACAGCTCCAATATACCTTTTATTTTACTGAAAAAAGTTATACTTAATTTTCTAATTTCTTCCATAAAGATCAGACTTACAAAAAAATATATTTGATTTAAAATTCGACTGCACAAGACTGTAACTAAATGGCCATCTCCAGAGTTTGCTATAGCAATTGAATAGGTTTAGATGTGGAGGCCTTTTCAGCCAACAGTTTTCTCAGGAAGCAAACCCCACAATATCTGCAGCAAACATGATGAGCAAAATACACTGTAAATTCATTTGGTTGGGGTTTTATGTCCACCAATTTATATTTAATAAAATTCTAACTTGCCTACTGGTGCCAGCTATAACTTAAATCCTTCTCTCAGTCTTATTAAAATAGTGAAAATAAATAGACAAGGGACTTAATTTTTAAATATCCACAAGAAAGGCAAAAGTAACAGTCTTTTGGGCAAGTATGAGAGATACAATTCAATGTGATCAAAATTATGTCCCCACATCTCCTGTTACTCGACAAGTGAGTGGAATACCTCCCACAAGACCACATCTTACCTTCTCTTTAGTCCTATCCTATGCCCTTGGCTGTCTACCTCTTATGTATTAAAAAAATGCAATTTTACTCTTATTACACGTAAAATTTTAAGAGAAAATGAAGATTACAACTATCATGGAATAGGATGTCTATTTTAATGTATTAGAGGTAGAAGTACAAATGGTGTGTTAGTGATGCAATTTTAATATTTTTGTACTTAATTGCCTCTAAAGCAGCTGAGCAATGGCACACTGTTTAATGGTGGGAAGAAAATAAAATTTCTGAATTGCTAAAAGGAGCTATGTTAAAAGACTGTGAATCTCATATATGTGAACTATAAAATTTCAATTTGCTTTTCCACTTGACTAGGGAGGCAACTGCATTGGTAACCACCACTATAGACCATGATAAATATCTCATTAGAAAGATGTCTGACTTCACTGAGAAACACAATTGGTATAGATTAAATATAGTGTAAAGAACTACTTTTAAAAAGAAGAGGCATATTTGTTTTGAAATTACAACTGGAGTTTCTATCCACTGAACTCAATATTGAATTTAAAACCAAATAAAGGTTCAACCAAGGTAAACAAGATCAGCTAATTAATCTAATAACACTGTAAAAAACACATAGCATAATAAAATGTTAATTTAAAATGGAACAGCAATCCTCAAGGGACAGCAAAAAGAATGGAAACTTTGTAAAAACTGACTTTTAATCGAATTTGCCACTGGCTGGATACGGGAACTTTATTGCCTTTTCTGTTTTTTGAGCCTTGATGCATTACATACTGTAAGTGCTCCTGTATTACATGAAGTTACAATTCAAAATGTTTGAATTGTGCTGTCTGCCTTAACTTATAGTAGTCTGTGATAAAAATAACATGCCATTACATCAGTAATATATTTGCCTCAAGGCATTATAATAAAATATTTCACTGATTATCTAATTCCATTAATGTTTACCTAAAAGGTATTTAAATAGCATTTTCCCACTTTTTCCTGTTCTAGGAACCAGAATTTTTACACATTATTATTGATTTCATCAAATATAAAGTCCAGCTTGTGAAATTAGAAAATGCGAAAAAAGTAGTTATGGATCAAATTTCAGAGTTTTTCTTTCACATCCTGAGTTATTTTGATACTTTTGTATTTCATTTTCTATATTTATTTTTAAGGATTTCTTTAATTATTTCCTTTTTTTTTCCTTTATTAAAGGATAGCTCCATGCCACTTGTGCCAGGGGAAAAGATTTGAGGACCACCATCTGTTGTTTCCATCCTTATTTTCCATTATTAAAAAAATTCTTTTGGCATTTCTTTTTTAATTATATAAGCATATCCCAGTCTTCCTCTCTGAAGTCTTATTTTAGAACTGTTTTTATCAGTGAGCCAATTGATTCAAGAGGAACATATCAACACCAGTGAAAATTACATTTTTCTTTTTTAAAAAAGCTCAAATTTTATGCACACACAGAGAAAAGCATTTCAACAGAAAATTCCAATAAAATATTCAATTTTGACCTGTTGAAACACAAAATTTTCTGAAAATACCCTGCATGTTCTATTTGAAATAGCATTTTTTGTTGAAGAAGCAATAATATTAAAATGTAGTTGTTTTCTATATCCCAAAACAGATCTAGGATATGAGGTCCTCCATATGATCAGCTTTCCTTTATTTGAGATATTGGCATTCTGATAAGTTAAAGAGAGAACATGAGATGTGTCTTAGGGGGTATGCTAGTAACTCAATGTGAAATTAGCTGCATGTCTAAGAAGAGCTTTTAAACTGCATGTCACAAGTCTCTTATAACAGAGACAATAACCAAATGGGGACAAATCAATCTCTGGCCATAGAGATGTTGCACTGATTAGTTCATGTCCGTACTGCTTAGGAAGAGCTGCTTTTACAGTAGATTTATCTTAAAACAATCTAAACTCAGTTCAGGCCAAGACTTTAAAGTCGAGGGCTGAACCAAGTTTTGCATTATTAGATTGACACAACGCCTGTGGCCTTTCAGTACTAGTGAAATATCCCATTAAGTGGATTGCAAGAACAGCAGAGAATCAACTTCAAAGTCCCAACAAAACCTTTGTCCTCATCCTACATTAATGCAGACTGTCATTTGTTTAGTGCTACCCACAACAATTTTAAAAGGGAGCTGGTTTAGAACAATTTTTTTCTTGAGTGTGTGCATAATCTGAGGTAGGTTTCCTTCCTACTCATTTTCTTCCATGCATCTAGAGCAAGAGAGATGAGGCACCATTTCCTACCCTGATTGTGCACCTGTTTGAACCAAAACCACGCACAAAATTACATGGTGGGATGGTTAATGCTGAAGTCTGGCTCCAGGCTGCCAGGAGGCTGAGAAGGAAAGTGAGGTGCTTCACCCCACATGTGCAGTTTCAGGGTATCCCACTCATCATTTATCTGTCAGCTGGATAAACTGCTTGTAGAAAACTATCATCTGAGTGCTGCACTATTTTTGCTTTATTTATCTCAATATTGCTTTTTTTTTCTATATTGACAACTGAATGAGTCTTTAGAAGATGTTTATATAAAATACTCATATCTACAGAAATAACAAATAGGAGGGAATCAGAATTTATGTCAGTTTATATAAAAATGTCTTCATCGTATTTTGAAACATTATGTGATAACAGCAGTGTAGTGGTTTGAAAGGAAAACAAGTGAGAGGCTCCAAGTCAGAAATACAATTTAATATGAAGAAAAGGTAAAATAAAATAAATGCAAAAATACAAAAGACCACCGACAGAGTCAGAATACAACCTGATCACAGTGATGGAAGCAGTCCAGATGAGGTGGTCTTCCTGAAGTTGTGATCCTACAGAAAGGTCTGGTAGCTCTGCTCCTCTGGGAATCCAGTGGAAAGGGCAGTTTGTACTGTCCCAAACCCCAGCTTATATCCAGGTGAGAATGCTTTGTTCCTCCCCCTGGGCGGAGCATCTCACAATAGGATGAGTCATGCAGGGGGTCCTTGATGGGCCATTAAACAGAGATAACTCCCTCCAGGAGTTATCTATGAGTCATGGGCNTAGAAACAAAACTAGCAGATTCACCAATTTCATTTTTAGTTCATTTTCTTAATCATCTATAAAGATTTAAATATTAAAAACTTTCAGAGATATTTTTGTTGTTGCTCATTGAAGATACTTCATAATTTTCACATTTGTGCATGTAAATTTTCCTAAACCAAGACACTGTGTAATTGTAACACCAAGGATGTGTGTTCTGAAGTACTAGAACAAATAACAGAAATAAGAAGATATTTATGGAATAGATTAAGAATAAAAGGTGACAAAAGAATTAAGCTGTATGTTTCTGAAGTTAAAGCTCTTTTAAGAATAAATTATTTTGACTGAATATTTCAGATTGCCTATGGTTTGTTAAGCTGCCAACAAAGTTTGTTCTTTTAGCTATGTAGATGACTAGACTCAAAAAACTAATTTAAACTCAATAATAAAAAAGATGTTAAATGGCAGAGAGATTTTACAGTCTAAATTTAAGCACCTGCCTTTATTACTAGGTTCATTTTCTGGATGCATCATCTTTCCTTTTTTTTTTTTTTATTTTTTTATTTCTATTCACTAAATGATGAACATTAACTTCTAACTTTAGGATCTGAGAACTGCTTTTAAGTTAGGTGCTAGAAGAAGCCAGTAGGTGAAAAACCCATGCACTCAATTCTGAAAACCTATGCTTAACCTTTGCCTCTATAGACAGTCACACATTTTGACTCTTTTGCTCCTTCTCACTATGGCATTGTCCACAATAGTAAGGACACCAAAGTGGTTGTTCTTAAAACACAGAACAATTGTTCAGTTAAGATCTCTGGAAAATAGTCTGTTGCATTTATGGGATTCTTTATTCCAACTTTTGCAGAACCTTTGCTTTTTTAAATTGAAAAATGCACACAGTGCTGTATTACTCGATTCGTAGTTTTTTGTCTTGGATACTATTATGCAAATATTAAAAACATTGGACTAAAGGACTATGGGACTACAGAAAGCCTTTGTCTCCAAATATATTTGTTCCTATTTGACCAACGGTTGTGGCAGGTGACTGGAAATGTGGAAAAGATTTAAAAATTTGTACTTTTTCAGCAGTTTTTTGATTCTCCTTTCCAAAGTCTAAGATAGTAAAAGATATTCAGTGCTAACTGGATTTGGTGTTTTGTTCACTTAGAGGATTTCTGTACACTAGGATAAAAAAGAAACAAAATTATTCATGCAAAAGTCACATTTGTGCATTACCACCTTTCATATCTAACACTAAATACTGTAGTAAATATATATCGCCATTTAAGAATAGCGGTAAAGAACAGATATATTTTCAAATTAAATTGAGCTTTTAAACAAATACCACAATTAAGACTAGTGAATGTAGTAAGAAGTAGTAATTGAAGGGTTCTAAATCTGATATTGGAAGAATCCAAGCAGTTCTGCTGTCAGCTTTAGCACTGAAAAGTTTATTCATTTGCCAATAAGAACAGACATCTTAGTCAATATTAAATCTTCTGAATTGACCCAACCTGTTAAATGAAAAAATACCTTAAATGTGAGAAGTGACTTGAATAAGGTCAATGACAGTTCTCATTATCTACTAGAAGAAAGATATCTAACACTGTGTAATTGAGACTAAGATTTCTTTTCCTGGTCATTACTTGATTTCATTATTGTATCATTCATGTTTTATTGTAGTTTGATGAAAGTAATGATGCCCAAATATGTTATTTATTTTAAACATAACATCAGGAAATTATCTTTCTATGTTATGTAAATCAATGAGAAGAAGTATTAGGGAAAAAGAAAGGCATTAGAAAGTAAAGGTTTACTTGAAACAGAAAATCAGTACTATTACAGACCTAAAATTCTTGTTTCATAATCAAATCACTTTGGCTTTATATCTCAGGACAAATTTAGAATGGCTGAAACTCTGGAAGCCTCGAGTAAATGAACAGAGATTTATAATAATAATATCTATTATCATTATTATTTAAGTTGAAAAAAAAGAAGACCTTATTTTTTTTAATACCTTTATCTTTTGATTTCTATTGTTAGCATGTTAACTGCTGGAAATGTATTCCTTAGTATTAGTGTTTACAGATTGATTCCTAATAATTACTTGGAAATAAGTCTCCAAAAATACAATCAAAATGATAAACAAGGTAAAATTTGCATTAAAGAATTTAGATAGGAATTAAAAGCAATACTAAGACACAAAATTAAATTTTTTTGAGGACACTGTTTTGTATGCATAGACCAAGTATATTTGGAATATACAGATTAATACCTTGTCTCTGCTGTTTGCCAAAGATAGAAGAATACAGCTACCCATATTAAATCTTCCTTTGCAAAACTTAAATGTGTAAAATACTAGCTCACACATAGAATTTTATTGACTCTTTCTATGGTTTAACTGGTGGAGAAGATAAAAGTAAAAAGCAAAAAGACAGCAATATGTAAATAAGGAGAAGTATCAACCAATAGTTAAATCCCTTCATCCTTTTAATATATGAATCACAAGTGATTTTAATATTAAAATCTTGGGATGTAAGAGAATTATGTTAATTAAATAAGTTCCAAGTGGAGATTTCTTTAGTTTAATATATCAATATGGTATGGGTTTTGTGGTGTGGGTCTGGTCAGCTGTGTCAGATATCAATGTCACTGTGTTTCTTTTTAGAAGCTTATGTTAAATTTATCAGTCAGGTTTCCCAAGACAATCTTGCAGACGGTAGTTTTAGTAAAATATCCAATAACAATAAACTTTAACTGTTTTCCATAGGGTAAATTCTAGCTAAAACTAGTTCATGGAGTCCATCATTTAACTGTAAAACATTAGTGCATCTAAAATGTGACAGAATGGTAGTTCTAGCACATGGTCTTTATGTGACCTTGAAGGAAGTGCAGTTTGGTTAGTTGGTGGTTTTTAAATATTAACATGTCATATTATTAGCAAACTGTGAACAATAACTTTTTTCTCCTTAATTATGCCAGTGTCACACATCTGGCTGAGGCAGCTGAGGAAATGATTTGCACCTAAAACTCACATGAAGGACCTGTGAATTAGTAAATCACATGTGAATTAGTTTATTTCAAAGAAGAATGGAAAGACATTGGAAGAAGAATCCTTTCACTCATTTTTTTTTTTTATCCATAAATCAGGTTGTAAGAAAAAGATTGTAGCATCTCCCAGAAAATTGTCTCCAGCAAATACAGTAAAAAAATTAGCAATTACATTGTCCATACATAGAAAAAGATTTTTTATGTGAAGTTGACAGTTGAAGTTCTGAAGGAGGGAAACCGCATAAACATGGAAAGAGGGGAGAAATCACAGTGGGTTTTTTGTACATTTTATATCCAGATTAAAAAAAAAAAAAAAAAAAAAATTCTTGTCAAGTGCACTCACACACCCTCACCACGAGCCTTAGGAAAAACTGTGTCCCTGTAACACGCACTGAGGCCACCTGAAATGGGAATGTCTGTATTCATGCTATTGAATGCACTTGTCTCTTTGCCTTTGTCCTCAAAACCTTGCATCTCAAAACCAAACATCAAGAGTTTTGAGCTAAATGCTGAAACACACTCTCAAAACCTTGGGAAATGTTTTTTGGCCTGCAAGGAAACTATTTTAGGGATTCTTCTTAGCATTTAATAATACAGGAAATGGTTCTTAGCAATACAGGTGTACCCACTGAATGTTTTCTATCTACACTGCAAGTCGTGGCAGCTGACCCAAGGTGAAGCTGGACATTTGTGTGTATCTGAAGACTACTGATTGACTGCAGAGCAAGAATTGTTGTGTCTATATTGGCAAGAACCGCCCATCTGTAAAGTGAAACAGGTAATGGCTTGTGCTTAACATCCAACTGATTCAGGAAGGTTCTTGTGTTGAATTCACTCTGTGGACTGCTCTTGTACCATGGACTCAATGGCTCCTTGCAGCTATTTGTGCCACTGGAATACACTGCCAGGTTTTCTTCATCTGAAATTATTTTTAGCTCAGGATTCTGCTACATTCTCCATACATGTCACAGCACATCACAAATCAAGCTGGATTTGATTGGATCCACTGCTTCATGCATGTTCTGAATGAGTGCTTAGGTCACTTAGAGAATCATCATCAAAGTTATTGTCAAAAAGCAGGTTTTCTATGAATTTCTGAAAGTATGACTTTAACAGAGTTTAATGGCAAGATTCACTCTATTACTACATAGAGGAAGCAGACATAAGAAAATTGGATTTGAATCAATTTAGAATGATTTACAAGAAGACAACGAATGCAAAAGGGTTAAAATGCAAAGGATATGATTACAAAAGATAAAGGCACAAAAGGGTTTAGGATGGAAGAGGAGTGGGAAGAGCAAGTATGCACCACCACAATAAAACACAAGATGGTGGAATTCTCATCCCATCCCTCATGATCTCTCTGTGTCTCTCTGTGTGTAGTGGTGGGTATGTATGTGTGGTTCCAAACATGGTCATTTAATTCAGAGAGATACTTACTATATATGTGCTGGAGCAACTATTGTTTCCAAACACATCCTCAAAAAAGTCGACCTTGTAGCATAACAGACTAAATTCCTTTGCAGTTTGTATTTTTTCCATTTTTTCTTTCCATTTTAGCAATGCATTTTTTTTTTTTAATTTTCTTCAAAGTAGCTCAATATAGGCTGTGTGTTCATTAATAAAGAGGTATTGTAGATGTGATACTGAAATTCTGCTTTTTTTCATTTATTAGTGGAAATTTATTTTTATATCAGAGAGGCTACTCAAGGAGTAATAAATAATTCTCAGAATGCATAATGTTCTAATACTTTACATGATTACTTTTCTAATTGTACATTAGCAATTCAAACATAGACATAAACATTCTGTCAAATCTACCCAGGTAATGAGATTCTATTTTAAAAATTATAATCAGTTTAAATCCTATTTAGTCAGATCATTTCAACAACATAAGCTGAGTTTGATTAATTAGTTGTCCCAAACACAGAGCAATGAAGGCATCATGAATTAACATTGAATACTGAATTAAACTAGGTGATTTGCTCCACTGTGCCAGTTAACTCTTGTAAAGGTATTAATGGGCTTGCCTAGGGTTGTTAGTTTGCAAGCAAGTTCATAAGGAAATAAAGATATCCAAGGCTTTTCTCCCTGTGATGACAGGCAAATATTAAAGATTATGTCCATCTTCAGATACATGACAGAACCTATTTCTTAGTTTTTTAAACAGCTTGAAAAATCACAGAGCAAAAAATAAAAATTGAATGGATTCTATTGTTTATTAAAACTGCTGAAATGTATGTAGAATGCAAAAATTCCAATCATAATTTAAATAAAATCTGCCTTTTGTTTGTTTGTTTGTTTGTTTTGGTTTTTTTTTTTTTTTAGTATCTCTGTAATGGAAGCACTAAGAGAAAACATTAATGTAAAACCCTATGGAAGTGTACAGATAACTATTCAAGTATTTGCAAAGTAATAATATCAACATTAAATACCATATCAAAGAACGAAGTAACACATGTTACTGAATAGATTATTTCTGTACAAAATTACACTGGTTTGCAGTGTGTTTCTATGGGTTTATGACATTTTTTATGTGACAGATCTGTTCCATTAAGAACTTCTATACTCAGCCCTGGTGAAGCCACACCCCAAATCTTGCGCTCAGTTTTGGCCTCTAACTTCAACAAAGACAATGAGGTGCTGAAATGCGTCCAGAGAAGGTCCATGGAGCTGGTGAGGGGCCCAGAGATTGTCATACTAGGAGCAGCTGTGGGAGCTGGGGTTATTTAGTCTAGAGAAAAGGAAGGTCAGGGGAGACCTTATGGCTCTCAAGCTACCTCGAAGGAGGCTGTAGCCAGGTGGGGGTTGGCCTCTTCTCCCAGGTAGCCAGTGACAGGACAAGAGGACACAGCCTCAAGCAGTGGCAGAGGAGGTTGGATACCAGAAAGAACTTATTCATGAAAAGGATTGGTAGGGATGGGAACGGGCTGCCCCCAGGCTGTCGCCATCCCTGGAGGTCTTCAGGAAATATCTAGGTGCAGCATTTAGTGCCATGGTCTCATTGACAAGGCAATGACCCATCAAAGGTTGCACACACTAATCTTGGA
The DNA here is from genome assembly GCA_013397395.1 of Sinosuthora webbiana. Taxonomy (NCBI): domain Eukaryota; kingdom Metazoa; phylum Chordata; class Aves; order Passeriformes; family Sylviidae; genus Sinosuthora; species Sinosuthora webbiana. The sequence continues at coordinate 969,747 of VXBN01012213.1, forward strand.
AATCTTTGCCAACTGAATTATTCTGTGATTCTTGGCACGACATTGTACTTAGGCTTAAGGAGGTAAGTCAACCCACTTATGAACACTGATGTTTATGAACACTGGTAGTTTATAATGTCAAGGGTGTTACATGATTCTGGTGAACTTTACCACTAAATTACTTCTCAATGAGGAGAAAAGGTGGAATCCAACAAGGCCTTCAATCTAGGAGGCAAAAACTAAATAAAATGTATTTTATTAAATAAATAAATGTGTTTGAACAGTAAAAAGAGAAGTTTAATGAGAAATTAGGTTTCATCGTTAGACATAAGGACTGGAGAAAAAAATTTACTGATGAAAATGGAGGATTTTTCCTGATTTTATTGTAGCAAAGATGGTTGTCTTTTAGAAAGACACTACCTATTCCTTTTTTTCTAATTCTATACTGTATGACTGATGAGTATAGAGGCAAAATGTCATACAGTGAATTAAGAAGTTGAACATCAATGTGTTGCTATCACGAACTCCTGAGTCCCAGTAAAGATAATTAGGACTATCAGGGCATGTGATTGCAGAGTCTGCGTTTGCTCTAAGAAGTGTTCTTGTACATAAAGAAATTGGAGAACATCTACAAGGTAGCTGTATACAGGCTTGACATTTGCCAACATGCACACTCGCAGAACCTCTTAGAATCATGTTCCCTGATGATTATTAACCTCACACAAATGCCTGGTTGTAGAAGCTGTAATATTAAAAACAAGGCAGTGGTTGAAACATTCTATCAAAGTATATGCTCAACACCCTAAAAAACAAAACAAAAACAAAAACAAACAAACAAACAAAAAATTAGTGACTTCATTTAGTTCAATTTGAAGCTCAAACACTGGGTTTTTTAGACAGAAGCGAAACAAGGATTTTTAACAAGACAGAGTCCCTAAATTGTTAAATTCCTCACCTAAAGCTTACTTCTTCAACTAATCCTGTGGAAGGCACTAAGTGAAATGGTAGGGATTACCTGATTTGATTCAAAAGGTGCTCTGTGCTGAGTGTCTTGGTAACAGCTAGAAAGCAAATATTTGCAAAGGCAATTGAATTAGTGTTTAAATGATAAACAATAAAAAATACTGGAACCATTATCCCTACTAGAAGATACACTGCTGAAGCAATTACATTGTAATACAGTGCATACTGTAAACATAAAGTAAAAAAAGTTTAATATATTCCTGTTGTTTTACTCTGGCTGGGATGATTTCCCACAAATACTCGCAAAGCAACACCATTGATCTATCTGCTTGAAATCCCTCTGGAAATCCATTCTTTCACCAGAAAACAAAATCTTCAGAATAGCTACTTGTCCTGAAGGTGAATGCAGTGATCCACAAACAGACCTCTGTTATTGCCTTATGACTTTCTGATTTTCTGAATTCATATGTCTTTATCACCTTGCTCAATTTAATGCAGATTGTACAATACCTTTATTAAGGGTAGATTTTTCTTCAGCTGCTCTACGACATCAGCCACAGAAGGTTTAAATTTTTAGTTTCTGAATTGAACATTAATCAGGTAACACCAAGAAAAATGTGAAAGGTGACTGAAAAATAAGCTTTTTTTTGACTGACTTAAAAAGGTCTGCTTCTCCAGTGGAAATATTGTATCTATCTGTAAATTTGAAAAAGAAAGAAAAAAGGATTGAAAATCACTGGTCTAGTGAAATAGTATTCTACTTAATAACTGATCTATAGTCTGAAAAACTGTAAAGAAGCATGTGAGCAGACTTTGTGCAGAACATCTTTATACTGTATGCATCAGACTTCTTGTACACTGGATGCTTTCAACTGCACTGGGGCATAGCAGAGAAATGTTATGATATTTTCAAACTGAAAGTCCACTTTCTAGGCATCTTTAAGTCCCCTAATACTGTGCTGATAGGCACTAAACTAACCACAGAAATAATTATCGGTGTTATAGGTTGAGATATCAATACTTCTGCTATAAATAGAAACTAGAAGTCTTTATTTACTTGGAGACTGTGGCATAAACAAAACAAAAGCAGTCTAAAATATTGCTTTTTCTATGTTCTACATGGAAGTCTCATGAAAACTTGAATATAGAAACAAAAATATCAAGCAAACAAGACTTTTATTTTTTTTTTTAAAGTCACCTCTAATATCCCTTAAAATTGGGAAACCCTGGTTGCACTATAACATTTCAGGAAAACTGGCAAAAAATGCTGCACAAGGATTTTTTTTTCCTTCATGATGCCTAAAATATGGGTAATAATTTTGAATTGTTGCCTGAATTATTCTGAATTCTGGAGTGGATATATAAGGACTGACCACAGTTTTTCACAGTTTTAAGTGAATAACTGATGAGTACATCTTAACATTGTAATACAGTATAGTCTGGAAAATAATTCTGAATTAAAAATTCATGTCATGATTTTGCTTACTTTCCTTGCACTAACACAATCACCATTTCAGAAAGGATTTTGTTACACTGGTTCATTTTTTCTGGGAAGTTTGTTTCTAAAACTTACCTCATTTATTTGGTCAGACAAGTGTTATCCTACCACCAGCAAGAATACAAGACCAGGACAGTGCAGATTTTTGGTTTGAACTGTGACTGAACTACAACCTTATAAAGCAATCAATAGCATGGGTCAGGATGAATCTTTTTATATAAGTAGTCATATGTACTTCAGAGCTGCTTTGTTATGCAAAACCACTGGTGAGTTACAGGGGGTTTTAATTTATTTATTCTTATATTAGCCTTTTTAAGGTACAGCGTACACTTACAGACCTAGGAGCCATTTTTTGTGATTTCATTGCATTTAGCAACTTGGTCACCTCTTCTTTCCTCAGCTGTGTGTGTAGGGTTACACTTAGATATCTTTTACCTACCTTTCTTCATATCAAAGAAAGCAGAAAGGAAGAGTCATTCATTTTTTGGCCAAGGCCACTGAGAAAAAGTAACCGTGGTCATTTTAAGCCACTTGAGCCACTTTCCACCCTTGAGACACTTAGGACCACTAGGAGATTGTGCATGCTGAGAGTATAGCACCCTATTCACTGAAAGGTTAGTTTCTGTTATATTTAGTAAACGGTTACCAGATCTGCCTAAAACAATCACAAATTATTGCAGCTTTGCTGCACACTAGCTGAATCTGCCATATGGCAGTACGGTGGAAATGATCCAGACATACTAAGGAGTTATTTCTTTTTTTAGCTTCCTCCTTAGCCTAATAAAACATGTTTGTTTGTTATTTTCACTGGTTTTGTTGTTATATAAATATGGTGAAAAAAATCTAATGTGCTTTATAAATTATGTCAGCTCTGAAGAGAAGATTTTATTAATAACTGAAGCAGTATGAAAATTTAACTTTACACTCCCTTGGGATTTTTAACTCTAAACTCTTATGGGTCTGAGATATCTCCAGCACTAGATCATGTCATAGTTGTTAATAAACTTACTCCAGTAGATTTTCTTTAATTTTGTCCTAAATTCACTGCTATTCCTCTGCCTCTTCCACTAGAATATTCCACTAGAATAGTGTTTTAATATTGAAAAAAAATCAAAAAGGTGAAAAATTTCTTGCCTTTACTACTTAGCTCTCTTGGGCATGACATTACACCCAGTAAGCCCCTATGCATTTATTCTGTTCAGTCAGATGGTCAGATAAGTTTTTCAAACAAACTAGAGGGTAGTGATGCCTCTAGCTGTTTGGCCACATACAAGAATGTTTTTGGAAGTTGTCTGGAAACTGCAGTTTGGAATCAATGCAGGGCTCTGTCACAGACACAACACATCTTTCCCTAGTTTTTTCCTGCTGCTTTTATTCAAATTGATTCAAAATGATTGCCATCAAATGTTAATTTCCACATTCAGTGACCTTTTTTTTTTTTTTTAATTTATATACTCTACTAGGTACAGATTTTAAATAACAATTCTCCCTTATTGAATAGAATGCTTCATTCAAAAAGTTCTGATATTTTATGCAGTGCCTCACAGAGTTTCTTTTACAGATTTTACAACTGTGATTATGTCAGTTGCTGATGTCAACTGAAAATTCATAAAATAAGTAACAATAACTGGATATTTAATTAAAATATAATTAGATTAGTACATAACTATTTTGAGATGAAAAGGGTAAATTTGTCATACCTTCATTTGATCTGTTTTGCTAGAACTCTTCTTGTCCTTGTTAAAGTGAAACAAGGGAAACATTAACAAATTCAGTTGATATCCTTCAGGAAGTAAATATACTTCAGATTACTGTCTTATACTATGTTTATTCAAGAATTCTGCCTCTAAAAATAATAATAATTAAAAAATTGTTAATTTAAAAACTTTTTTAAAAATCAGGAATCAAATTCCATTGCCTGTATCATCCATCAAAAGATGTTATCCACCTAGTAAATAGGAAAATAGCTGACTTTTTAGACACAACACATCTGCTTTTTCTTAGATTATGGGACTTTTTTTTGGTTGATCAGGAGTCTTGAACTTCTAGTGAACTTACACCACTTAAATGCAGTCCATTTAATTTCTTTTTTACTTGTTTCTTTCATAACCAGCTTGGTCACTTTTTAGCATTTTACTTATATGTACTCTCTGTTTTAAACTTGCAGTAACTGAAGATGTTCAGTTAAAGGATCAAATAGCACAGGTGTCACCTTTTGTGAGTTTGTGGTTTTGGTTTGGGGTTTTTTTGTTGCAGTGGAGCTGCAGGGGTGAGAAGCTGCCAGAAACTTCCCCCCATCACTGGCAAAGGCTGAGCCCATCCATCAGTGACAGTGATAGCACCTCTGGGTTAATGTATGTAAGAAGAGGAGGGTAAATCTCAGCAACTACAGCTGAGGAGAGGTGTGAGAACATGTGAGAGAGACCACCAAGGTCATTGAAGAAGGAACAGAGGAGGTGTTTCAGGCACTGGAATGGAGATTCTCCTGCAGCCCGTGGGAAGACCATGGTGAAGCAGGCTGCCTCCCACAGCCTGTGGATGTCCACAGTGGACCCAATATCCACCAGTATTATAATCATGACAAGTTTATTGGGGAAATTCTGATCTCTGGGATACAAGATAAACAGGAAAGTAACACAATCTAGCAGAGAATTCTTCACTTGAAACCAATCTGTCCAACACTTTAGAAAGCTAACTTGACAATATGTGCTGAAACTCAATCCTATGTTCCATTTTATGTTCCATTTTTTTCATTTGTAATTTATTTTGCTCCAGTCAAAAAAAA
>VXBN01012213.1:995600-1008862 GCA_013397395.1 Sinosuthora webbiana
CCCCCCCCAAAAAAAAAAAAAACAAAAAAACAAACAAACAAAAAAAAACCACCACAAACCAGCAGGAGAAGAAAAAAAAAAGTGAAGCTTCTCCCCTTCTGCTAGCAACTCACTAACTAACTAACTATCTACTGAGAGGAAAAAAAAATAAAATAAAACCACTAAGAAAATAAAAAACATAATAAAAAAGACACTAAAAAACAAACGTCCCTCGCCGTTTGTTGCTGCATCTCACTCTCAAGAGCAGCTGGTGGAGGAAAGTTTCTGAAAACAAACCGCACACCTTTCCCTTCCCCCTGCTCCCAGACCCAACAGATGATTGGGGATACTAACCTCACAACGTCACCCAAGGACATTAACACCAACAACTGATTGATAAGTGTCTTGAGTACCTTGTGTATTTCTGCTTCTTGTAAAGAACCAAAGGTAACATAATTTTACTTATTAAGAAAAAAAATATATAATTATTGAAAAAAAAAAAATTGAAAATTACACACAATTGTGCAAAAACAGCCTACCAGGCTAACCACTGTTTATTTTTTCACAGCAGATTTTCCATTTGCTTAGACATATTTTCATAAAAGGGATAATGAAAGTAAATATCTCTGCAATTAACCACCTTTTTACACTATAGGCACAACATGCAGTTTGGCACACTAAGGCATTGTCATAAGAAAGCCACTGTTAAGTTGGTTTCTTCCAACTACTTTTTACTTGTGGCTGATACCAGTTGCCTGTGGGGAAAAGATGTAGTCCTCTTGATGTCATGAAAAATTCTGTGCACATACAGTTCTGTGCATTGCAACAGGACTGCAATGTACAATTACTCTTGAATTGTTTTGTTCCAAGTGGACATGGACTAGTTGAAGCTGCAGGGATCCATTACAGTGCCATAATGTTCTTCCTATTAAATTTTATTGTTTGATAGAATCCCACACCAGTGGTTTATTCATTCCAAGTAACTAGAGGTCTGTCAGGAGTAAATGAGATTCTTTCTTTGCAGATCTAGTAATAAATTATGGTACTTCTTTTTGAAATTGGAAAGGATAATAAAAAATTAGAAAGAGTAAAGCATATATGTTAACAAAGCACAAAACTATATCAATGATGACAACAGGTATAAATTGTTGGCAACAAAAATAAAACACCACCAATACAAAATTGTGCTATTAAAAAAAAAAGTTACAAAGGACATATAATTCTCCTTTGACACTGATATTGAGAAATGGTCCCCTCCAGTCTGATAGGTAAAAGGCTAAATGGTAGAGGGTCTCAGGATTGCAATATACACATGGAAAGTATTTTGGGGATACCTACTCTATTTGGAAATAATGGAGATGTAGTTTGTGGTTTTCATCCTGTTTCTGGTAATTGTTTCAGGTCTTGGTTTTAAGTTTTAGGGGTAGTGATGGATACAACTCTGTATGAAATTCCAGACTTTAGAATAAGAACTGAAGCATGATAGTATCCTTTCTTCAACAGATTGCAGTCTCTCACGTTAGACACTCAGTGCAGGCGTCTGAAAAAAGGGTAATGGCAACAACGATACACTTTGTTTCTTCCATCTCAAAAACCTCAACCAGTCACATTCTAGTAAGAGAAGGAGTTGTAAAAACCTAGACCAAACAGAAAGTCATGGATCTTTATTACTAAATAAAGGCTATAGGACTGAATTAAACTTTTATCATATATTCATCCTCTGAGTCAAGTGTCGACATATTTCTGCCTATGAAATACCTTCAGTAAGAAGTTGGACAATATTATTCTCTGAAATGCTCCTACATAGATCCTAGATAGGCACTAGAGATGTGGCTTCAAATCTTTTTATTAAGGACGTAGAACTGCTGCCTATATCCAAGCCAAATCCTATTGCTAAGTCCATGATGGATACTCAGGCTACTTGACTGCTCTTTGTAATACCACTTATAAACTTATACTTGGGGTTTCTTGGTATTCCTCCCCAGAGGAATATCTTTAAGGCAATTAATCATCTAGTAACAGGAATGTGCACAAGAAATTTCTAAACAAAATATAAATTGCTATTCTTTGCTTTTGATGGGCATAACTCCTGAAGCAGGAATTAGTCATCTTCACACAAATTGAAATATTGCAGTGGGCCAATACACAGTGACAGAATAAGAAGTTTAAAAGCTTAAAACTGAAAATGAGAACTCACTTTTATTCACGTTATATCACGTCAAAACATTTTTTGGTTTGACTATATGCAAATTTATTACCAATTATAAATACATGTTTTTCTTTTTCAGTAGTTGATTAAACTTATTAACTACTCCAAAGGTCAAAGCCCTCACAATATTTTTCATCTTTGTCTGTTTTTTAAAAAAACTAGATAAACTATTTAAAATTACATGAGATTCCTTTTTATTTCCAAAATAAAATCTGTTCTTCATAAACAAAAAACACTGTTTCATTTAAGAGTTTCATTTTTTAAAAAAGATTATATGATACATCCAAGAGTATTTTCACAAGTGTTCCATAAAGCTTCTGTTCCAGTTTTGTCTTTAAAGACATATAACTTTTCTAAAATTACTTTGAACTGAACTATAAATATTAACATTATTTAAAATGTGACAAGAGAACTGCTTCTAAATTTATATTTGCAGTTACCTTGGGACCTTCAGATCATATCTAGTCCATCTTTCTATCTGAAGAAAACACTGTACCATTCTTAGCAGGTGTTTGCCTGATGTATTAGAAACACGTTTTGTGATGGAGCTTGCACAATAACCCAACCATCTTTTCCAACGTTTATCTCTTCACATTGTCAGAACATACCAATATTTAAAAATATTTCCTACTTTAAAATTATCCTGCTATCTTTTATATCTGTTGCTTTAATTATTAGAACTGCTGGCGTCACTGGGAACATTTTCTATATATTTAGAAAAACAGCCCGTTCAGGTGGTGAAATGTACTAATAAGAACTACTCTGTTTTTCAGTTCAGGTATTTTATCATTCATGGAGAGTACAATCATATTTTCCAAAGTGAAGATGCATATTTTAAATAGCAATAAAACAAAATACTGTGAATAAACAGTATAAGCATGAGTTTTCCTCATCTTTGTGTATTCAGTTTCACTGATATTACTGGCAAGAACACATACATATTCAGCAGAAGTAAGTGGAAATATCCACATTGCCTTCTCTGGAGCTGGACTTGCTCATCATAGATAGCAACTTGGCCTATTGTCTTCTAAATAAGAAAATGTGTCTTTTCCACCATTCTTAATCTTTTAAAAGTGTGCCTTCTTGTTGAAAATAGACAGAACTCTTGTTTATCAAACAAATATGTTAGAAAAATAAACATTATGTTCATATTTGTTACAAAAATAGAATTTAAAAAAAATCTAGAGATTTTTTGAAAATAATTAAATATATAAGTAAATCTTTAGACCCCTGGATATTTTGAATGAAAACTGAATATTCAGGTCCCACTGTGTAACTACCTTCCATGCATGAAGATAGCAGAGTCTGGGCATTTGGTCTCACAGGATATTTACTTTAGGGAATGCTGAGTTATACCCTTAGGCATCTCCATTAATCAGTAATGTATATAAAAGATGATGTTTGATCACTTATGAAATGCAGAATCTAGAAAATTATGCCAATCACTGAAAGATACACAAATTATTTCATGTGTCTACTCTGAGACATGACATTTATGCAAAAAAGCAGTGTAATTTGGCATTAAAGTACATGCAGACATCAAACCATCCCAGTATAAGATCTGGAGGGGAAAAAGTCTCTCAGAAATGTGACTTACAGGACCATCTGAACCTGCACAGTGGGGAGAAGCCCCATAAATGTAACTCGTCTGACATGTGGCTTGTGCATAAACTTTTGAGGAAACATCTTACACAGCTACGTGGTAAAAATAGTTTTGACAATGTTAGGTCTAAGTGAATGTTCCTCTCATATCCCTGAGACAATGAGGAAAAATGAAGAAAAACAGTAGGAATGAAAATAATTGGAGAAATAAAATATTTGAGGAATTGCTCATTAGCCTTTATTTAAAATTAAAATGGTGATGGCAACTGATTTGATAACTTTGAATAAAAGTGACCTGACTTTACACTGTCTTAAATCTGGGCTTATGTGCCACAGAATGAGTCTCAAGCCAAGCATTGACAGGAATTTCTCCTTTTATAGTAGTCTTGCAACCTTGAACTTTAAATTAGACTGGAAAATGCAATTTGGAATACTGTGTAAATTATACAATTTTACTAGAAACTGCATACTGTGAAACAGATGCTTATTTAAAAGTTACCTGGTTGTTCTCTTCAGAGAATAATTTCGAGATTAATTCTATTCATCTGCTTCAGCAATTCAGCAATGTCTCATCTTCCCATTGTCTGGTCTGTATTACTTATGATTCCTCTCTCTATAAAAAAAGAAACAATTTGTTGCTAGAAGCATTGTAAGAGAAGGATATCTGCATCTCTTATTCAGCATATAAAAATGGTTGAGAAAAATAATTGCAGCATTCTGAGAGGTAGTAGTTCTTTAATAGCAGTATTTTAACTTCACTAGAGACCAAGTGAATGTCAAAAATTTCACTTTACTGTCAAATTCAGTTTCCTCATCACTTCTTAAGATCCTAGGAAAATGTCAAGTAAATCCAACACAATTAGAGGTATCCTTGACTGAAAGGCTATTTTCCCTGAAGAAGTTATTAAAAGAACATTTTCGAGGCAGTTTGCTCAGCACCTGTGAAGAATTGATAGTTTGTACTTCCCATGTTCTTAAACCAAAGGGAAAAAAAAAAAAAAAAAAAAAAAAAAAAAAAAAAAAAAAAAAAAANAAAAAAAAAAAAAAAAAAGGAAAGAAAAAAGAAAAATAAAGAATTGCTCTTGGCAATGAGAACCTATAGGCTGACACCAGCAGAATACAACATGGTGTGGATGCAGGAGTGCAAGCATGCTGCTTTCATCTCTATCCATATTTAGGTAAATTATTTGCATCTAGCGCTTTAAACCATCAATTACATAGATACCTCCAATTCTACTGTGTAAATATGCTTTTAAAATCGAAAAAAAATAGAGAAAGTATTTTTTAAATTCAATCTGCTTTTTAAAAACATACTAATACAAAATTTGTGCTTAGAATTTTTAATTATTTTGATGGCATGGTGTATATTAGATATATTCCTTCATGGCTTCCCTGAAGAATGTTGTGATTTAGGTTGAGATGTAGGTTGTGATAGCATCCTTGTCCATGGCAGGGGGATTGATTGGAACTAGATGATTTCTTGAGTCCCTTCCAACCCACAGCATTCTATGATCCTGTGATTCTATGTTATGACTTGACATAGCAGCATGAAAATGTTTTATCCTGAGATTTAGGTATCCCAATCTTTCAATTAATGGAATTCCTCTAAAGGGCATTGGGCAGATTATTTGATATACAAAGTAATATCAAATTATGGGTCATCATAATATTGTCAAGAAAAAAGTTATAATTTAAGATCTGCTATTTCCACAGAAAATAGAGAAAACCCAAATCAAAAGAATCTGAACCCCAGATAAATATGAAAATATGAAAATATTTTCAAAAATTTGAAATATGAAACCCCAGGTAAAATAACTGTGCCCCTCCCTCACCCTGCAACCACTGTCTAAAACACTATTAAGATATTTTGAAGGCCACAAGTAGCTTGATAACATGTCAAATGGGTTTCATTAATTCTTGGGCAAAGAACTGTTAAGTAAGATATTTTAACTAGCAATACAAAATTTTTAAAATTTTTAATTGAACATTGCTTCCATTCTATGTAAGCATAAATATGTACAACTTTATTTTTGTAAATATTCCTGTTTAACTCAGGTGGACTATACACAAATTAAGTTAAAAGAGTAAGAGCTTTGATCTATATTTGATTAATAATTAGAAGTAAATTCTAACAGTCTTATATTACTAATGTAAGTCACATGGTAAAAGTGACAAGTCTTTTATGACTGTTCCTACTTAAACTACATTACCCACATGTAAAAATTAATACCTTATTAGCTTCAATAAGGACCATAAGTTGAAACCTTAATTTATAATATATAAATGCACTAGATATTTTTTAACGTATGTTATAAAATACCTTATATCTTTAGTACGTTTTCTCTATCTTGTCTGTTTTCATTTCAAATCCAAATTTATTTGGTAGAACAAAAAAACCAAAGAACAAGACAAAAAGAATTCTGGAGATTTTTTTCAGATAAACTGGTATATCTTAATGTACACAACTATGGAATACATTAACTGCTAGCACTGTGCCAATGCTGTAGATTTATATTATATATGCCATATAAAAAGATGCCTTATCTTTATTTTTCTCTTAATATATGTCTCAGTCTTTTTTCACAATAATCCATCTCTAAATTGTCTCAGAAGAAAAGAAGAATCAACTTTATTTTAGCTCATAGACCTTGCCTTCCCTAAAACATTTAATCATCTTTGAGAATGATTCTGAAATCAAGTTATTTGACAGAAGTCAAGTAGCAGTGTCAGTTCCTCATCAGAGAATAATGATGGTCAGCCTCACGTGAGCCATTAAAGCTTTTTACTGGAGTTTACTCTTACTGATACAAGCCCGTTAAATCAAATGAAGGTTTGTGTACATAATCAGATGTGCACTCATGTGTTTTGTTTCCCTGATGGCTCAGAGTGTTAGATAATCTTTAGCAGCAATGGAAACCTTCAAAGGAATTCACAGTCTCATGCGATCAAGACCATCTCTACATGTATGATGATCATTCTTTCAGGAGAGATCAAATCAGTGGTATTTTTAGTTCACATATTTAAGCCCCACAGAATACATTTTTGTGAATGAATTTCACTTAGTGAGGAATATCTTCTTCCTTCAAAATGGATAGACTTCTAATTACCTCCTCTCCTGTCTTTGTTATTCTAGCATTTTACATTTAAGAACTCCCTTTCTAACAGACTAAATCAGAGTAACAAACATGCCACGTTAATAGTCTCATACTTAAAACAATTTCCCTGTAGTTTAAGTCTGGTTATTTCCCTCACTAGTGGACAAGATAGCCCTAAATATTTTTTTTCTCTATTTCTGTTTGTTTGTTTTTAATGAAAAACTGCAGGGTTTTATTTGTTTGGGTTTTTGGGGGTTTGTTTGTTTGTTTGTTTTGTGTGAGTTTTTTTTTTTGTTTTGGTTTTTTTTGGTGTTTTTTTTGTTGTTTTGGTTTTCTTTTTTTTTTTTTTTTGTGCTTGCAACTGATATTCTTTTTAAACCTATTAATTTCCAAAAATGAAAATCCTTTGAAGAAATAATGGAACTTTTTTTTTAAGTAACAGGAAAAATTCTGCTGCCTGATATTGTTTATGAATTATGTGCTTATTGCCATCTTGGATAAAAAGCCTCCACATAGGCTAAAGCTTCATGCTGTAATGATTGCAGAGAAATCTCAGTGGTTTCATAATAGATATCTGGAGCTGTCAGATGAGAAGTTGCACAGCACTAGTTGCAGCATCACATGTTTTTACCTCTAAGTTTTGTGTTTTATTTGTGAGGTTTATTTTACAGAATATGATAATAATTGAATTGGTGATTGAACAGTGTAATGATAAATTCACAGTTCTATGCATTAATGTAGAACTCGGTGTTCTTATGCATCTGCAGAATTCTGCAGTATGGATCAACTATTCTCTTTCATTCTTTGTAGAAAGTATCTGAAAAAATAGACAAACAAACATGCAAACAAACAAAACCCCCGAGACTTTTTCACTGTAACAGTGTGTAGATAATATATCATAAAGAGCAACTGGAATTTCATTAGGTAGAACTGATATTTAACCTCTGTTATGTGGGTTTCAGAGGCACCCATATAACTATGAGTTCAATGGTACATTAAGCTGGTGGAAATCACATCAGTTTTATAATTGAATAAATATTTGAATAATATAAGAAAATATTGTTGCCACCTGCCATGTCTGAAAGTGGTAAATATACCATGAACTACCAGTATTTTGAAAAATTCCAAAATTATTATGCATATTACAATATTTGTTTTTTTTAATTTTGTGCATGTGGAGAATTTTGCAAAGGAAAAGAGAGTGACATTAGTTTTGATTAACAGATTGTGTGTTTATTCCCTTACTTCACCTAAATTTAAATATTGTGCTTGTAATTTAATTTTATTGAATTATTGACATTTTGTAAAGTTGGGAGCTGGAAATGCTAATGGTTTTTAAATGAAGCTGAACAAGGGCATTAGTTTATATTCAAATTAAGTTCAAGCCTTCCTTTCCCACCCCCCGTTGGCATGGACTTTTACTCAACAGAATAAAATCTCTTTAGCTCTTTTGTTCAGCTGAAACTTATATCTATTTAACTTATTCAGCTTCTATGTTTAATCTTATATGTTAAAATCTATATCCTTATATATTTCTTGATTTCCTATTTGATACTGAAAAAGTCTTAACCTGAAATTAATCTTGAATATTTGATCCTTAACCTCACAAGAAAGAATTAAACACAATAGATATTAATGGAGGCCAACTCTGCATTTCGAATCAAGGTTTTGATTCAGAGCCCTTTAAAACACTGATGCCAAACAGTACATTGGAAAATAATTTTTTTCAAACCAACGCAATAATATCAAGGAAATTCTAAATAAGGATAAAAGTAAATCCCAAAGTAAGAAAAGAGTCTTGTTGGTTTTAACTTTTCTTGAAGTGGAGGCCATTCTGCAGCAGCAATGGAATTAATGCCTTCCTACCTGGTGCAATAGAGTATGTCATGCCATCAAAAAGTCATCCACCGTTATGTCTAAGATTTTAGGTTATTTTTTTAAGATTTCCTAGAAGCCAATAAGATAGCTAGTTTTTCTGCCTGCAAATAAATTGGATCAGACGCTGTGAGAATACCCTAATGGAGATTACTGAGCTCTCCTTTAAGTAGTATCTCCATTAGGGTAATACTTAGCTGCACCACATATAGATACCAATCTAAGTCTCTAGGAACCAGCACAGTTTCCCTCCAAATGTCTACAAAGTATCTGTCTATTGAAATTGATTTAATTTCTAATTCTATGTGTTTATTTTTTGTAGTTAACACTTCATATTTGAGCTCAAACTTGATAGTGGATAATCTAAATCCATTAGTGGTAATAGCGATCTGGTAATAATTTAAAAGTTATAATGAAACTGGAATCAAATTATGACTGTAACAGTTCCGTTACTTTTTATATGGGTATTGAAGGTTCACAACTAGAACTGTATGCATATTCCTTTAATGATCACAGGCTAGGAGAAGTAATCCTTCAGTCATAAAATATGCATTGGGCCTTGACCATTTCTCTAATGGTATCTCATTATCTATTTGAAGATATTATGAGCTTAAAATTCAAATTATAAGAAATTTAAATAAAAGACAAGACTATTAGAGAAACTGTGACCTAATTTAAGTGAAATTGAACCCGGGATTATTTGTGGAAGGGACTAAAAGTAGTAGAAGAGACACTAGAAACCTTGCTATCTCTTTACATCGGTTCTAGAAGAAACCTCTGACATTCAATGCTCTGAAAGGAATGACTCCAACTTGAAAAGAAATCCACTCCATTCAATGCTGGGAGTAGGAGAGAGGGCAGTGGCAGGATGCTGTTTGCTTGTTTAATTTTAAAATACAGTTATTTCACTAAATAGCCGCAAAATGTATAGGTCTTAGACTGTGACCTTTTCACTGGTTCCTGGTCAGATAACAAAAAGTTAACAAAATGATCCTGATCTGTTTAAAGGACCTGTGTTAACCTTGCTCAATCAGTGCTCATTTACTGCATCCCTAGCTATAATAATTTTACAGTTATTTCATCTACGGTTTTAACACATACAGAAAAAAGCAACATATCTTTTTTGGGACTCTGGCATACCTACTTACTCAGTTATTAAGGAACCGGACTTCAGTTTATTTTTTTAGATAGACAACTGGAAAATTGTTCCACTTCCTTCTGTGTTCTGCTCAACAAAGAAAAAAAATGGAGATTTTGATATGTAAACATATAATTAGGTGTAATTTCATGCTTGTGAAAGATCATATGTCTACATATAAAAGAGATAACAAATTTTCCCAAAAAATCCAATGTGAAAAAATCCTCCTGTGACTAATTTTGACTAATTAAATTCTAACTTGTATTTAAACTTAACAAGATGCATATTGCTGACTATCCTGAAATAAACAAAAACAACTAAAAATCTACCATGTGTACAGTTAAAATACCTCAAGTCGTGATAAAACCCCCAAAGTTTCCATCTCATTTGGTAGCCATGGAAATTATATGTATTTTGGTAGATGGATCACACTATGTTCTGGTGCTGTGTTTTCTTCTGGGGAGTGATGTTTCTTTTCTTTTTATGGTTTGTTAGTTGATTTTTTTTTAATCGCTGTTACATATTAAGACTAGCAATGACAGCTAGACCATCTCTAAAGAGTGCTTCTTTTCTACTCATGAAGTACTTATTTTCTTTTTGCTCATGAAGAGTGCTGTTAACAAGGTCAGAATTAGCAATTTAACAGGGACATTAGATCTTTTTTTATATATTCCAGAAAAAAGAAATGCTGAAAGGCAATTTTTTTTTACCATGGCAATGAAGTGGATTCACAAGGACTGTTTCAGAATATGACTGCCACCTTGAGCTTTTCATGAAAAGAATTACAGAATATTTAGACAAAGCAATGGTGCTTCTTCAAATAAGACTCAAAGATGTTTGCCAGTTTGCCTGTTTACCAGTTCTTTGTCTTCTGAGGTTCTTAACACAGTGCAGTAATCATCACAAACCAACACATGAGTGCTGTAACAAGGGGGATAAAAAGCAAAATGGTAAAAGGATCATCACCTCAAGTTCCTGCAAAGACAGAATTGGCATCTGCATATTGGCAAACAAATACAAGCACTCACACAACAATAACACACCATGACATTTGGCTGCATTTCATAGGTCTTTTAAAAGTTCATGGTTTCTTTCATGACAGCATTAGTCTTTATAGGTGTTAGCTACCTGACACTGTTACTGAATTTGTCAAATGTGTTTGCTGCTTCAGAACCAATGTTACAGTCTTCTGGAAAATCTCCTCATCTGGCAGAACTAAAAAAAAAAAACAAAAACAAAAAAAACCCTGCCAAAACCTTCAACCACTAAATAATTGACTATATTGTATGCAAAAACTATACTATTTGGTCACTGTGATGTGAAGTGCTTCTCATTTCAATCATCTTTATCTCTCTTCTCAGTAAAAAGGTGCAGTGATGATGGTGATAGTGAATAATGAAGAACAGTGTATCTATTGTAATTATTGGGACACTGGGTTTCTTTTTGTGGTGTAGGTGTTGGCATCTGCTTCTTGAGGAGATTATGTGTTTATCTGGTCATTGTGTTTTATACTTAAAAAAAGACACCTCATTTCCTGTTGACTGTATTCAATGAGGCTATTTTCTTTTGTCAGGATGAGAATCAATGTGCTCATTCAATATTAAAAATCAATTTCTTCCATTTAGATTGCACTGCTTTTTTGTGCTTCATTGTCTGTAAACAGGCTTCTCACTCCTAAGTTTATCCTATAATGTATGTAAAATTAGAAAGACAAATACCCAGGTTTTGGAAGTTTTCTCTATTTTTTTAATCTTCTGCATATTTGAAAAAAAACTGGAAACATATAACATTTCCTTCCGAGGATCACCGTTTTAAAATATTGCGTCGGTACAATTCAAGATTAAATGTTTGTAATGTACGGAGGAGAAAAGGGTTAGTACCCAACAAAAGGCTTCAAAATTGCCTACTTTATCTTTACAATATATTTGTTTAAATGTTATTGGAATAAACTATTTGGACATGTTGTCGTACTAAATCTTGACTACATTCCCATGAAACATTTTAAAAATGTGGGATTAGTATATTTCTATAGAAGATGTGAAAATATTTCATTCATTTTAACTTACCAGTTAAGAAAAAATACTAAATATATGTAGAAAAAAAAAGTGAAATATATGTGTAATAATACCACTAAGCATATAATAGATATAAAATCTATGAGATTGCCAAAGTTAAGACACATGTTTATTAGTTGTGTGCAAGAATCACTATTATGCCATAAGGTTCTGAGACATTGTTTCATTTTCCCCTCATTCATTTTGTAACCAAAAGGAATAATAATAGAAATAATGATGAAGCAATGATAATACAAACAATATAAAACCATGTATAGCATTCATTGTGTTACGAGAATAATTTTATTTTCTTTTCAAAAGAGTAAAATAATTTAATATTGGCTGTATATCTTCTGATTTATTTCAGAAGTTGTACATATCAGTGACAAAACTATATATCCTAAAAGCACATATAAATTATAAAAGCACATATAAATTATAATGACCTGAAACAGTGATTTCTACAAAAGTAGGGGACTATATTTTGAAGATAGAAGCTGGTATTAAATACAGAATGAACTGGATCACATGGATTTTAATAAATGGGGATGTGGTGCTCTAGGAAATCCTGAACCCAAACTCAATACAGCACAATCATTCAAAGTGAAACATTTTACATCCTTACATATGAAAACAGAGGTAGGAGAAGGAATCTTGGATTCAATAATAAAGTAAAAAAATAGTCTCTTTCACAGACTGTAGCAAAGATTTGAGATTTATGGGTCTGACTTGGAGTGTCCTTTGATTTAAGATATAATAAGGTGATAAACACAAAACAAATAGAGGCAGCTAACACACATATCTCTATGTGGGCATGGAAAAGAGCTGGAGATGCTGGTGAAGGCAGCACAGGACTGACCAGTAACAGGGTTGTTGTGTCACTGGGCACAGTCTCCACTGACTGGAGCAAATACACCAGGCATGGCATAGCTGTTTTGGAGAGAGGGCAGGGCCACCCAGACCTGGGGCTGTAGGGCTGCCTGATGCATTTCACAGAGCTGGGGCTGGTGGAGGTGCTGCCCCTGTGTAGTTGTTTGAAAACAAAACAAGTGAGAGGCTCCAAGTCAGAAATACAATTTAATATGAAGAAAAGGTAAAATAAAATAAATGCAAAAAATACAAAAGACCACTGACAGAGTCAGAATACAACCTGATCACAGTGATGGAAGCAGTCCAGATGAGGTGGTCTTCCTGAAGCAGTGATCCTGTAGAAAGGTCTGATAGCTCTGCTCCTCTGGGAATCCAGTGGAAAGGGCAGTTTGTACTGTCCCAAACCCCAGATTATATCCAGGTGAGAATGCTTTGTTCCT
>VXBN01012213.1:1009024-1081884 GCA_013397395.1 Sinosuthora webbiana
TTCCATTTAGATTGCACTGCTTTTTTGTGCTTCATTGTCTGTAAACAGGCTTCTCACTCCTAAGTTTATCCTATAATGTATGTAAAATTAGAAAGACAAATACCCAGGTTTTGGAAGTTTTCTCTATTTTTTTAATCTTCTGCATATTTGAAAAAAAACTGGAAACATATAACATTTCCTTCTGAGGATCACCGTTTTAAAATATTGCGTCGGTACAATTCAAGATTAAATGTTTGTAATGTACGGAGGAGAAAAGGGTTAGTACCCAACAAAAGGCTTCAAAATTGCCTACTTTATCTTTACAATATATTTGTTTAAATGTTATTGGAATAAACTATTTGGACATGTTGTCGTACTAAATCTTGACTACATTCCCATGAAACATTTTAAAAATGTGGGATTAGTATATTTCTATAGAAGATGTGAAAATATTTCATTCATTTTAACTTACCAGTTAAGAAAAAATACTAAATATATGTAGAAAAAAAAAGTGAAATATATGTGTAATAATACCACTAAGCATATAATAGATATAAAATCTATGAGATTGCCAAAGTTAAGACACATGTTTATTAGTTGTGTGCAAGAATCACTATTATGCCATAAGGTTCTGAGACATTGTTTCATTTTCCCCTCATTCATTTTGTAACCAAAAGGAATAATAATAGAAATAATGATGAAGCAATGATAATACAAACAATATAAAACCATGTATAGCATTCATTGTGTTACGAGAATAATTTTATTTTCTTTTCAAAAGAGTAAAATAATTTAATATTGGCTGTATATCTTCTGATTTATTTCAGAAGTTGTACATATCAGTGACAAAACTATATATCCTAAAAGCACATATAAATTATAAAAGCACATATAAATTATAATGACCTGAAACAGTGATTTCTACAAAAGTAGGGGACTATATTTTGAAGATAGAAGCTGGTATTAAATACAGAATGAACTGGATCACATGGATTTTAATAAATGGGGATGTGGTGCTCTAGGAAATCCTGAACCCAAACTCAATACAGCACAATCATTCAAAGTGAAACATTTTACATCCTTACATATGAAAACAGAGGTAGGAGAAGGAATCTTGGATTCAATAATAAAGTAAAAAAATAGTCTCTTTCACAGACTGTAGCAAAGATTTGAGATTTATGGGTCTGACTTGGAGTGTCCTTTGATTTAAGATATAATAAGGTGATAAACACAAAACAAATAGAGGCAGCTAACACACATATCTCTATGTGGGCACGGAAAAGAGCTGGAGATGCTGGTGAAGGCAGCACAGGACTGACCAGTAACAGGGTTGTTGTGTCACTGGGCACAGTCTCCACTGACTGGAGCAAATACACCAGGCATGGCATAGCTGTTTTGGAGAGAGGGCAGGGCCACCCAGACCTGGGGCTGTAGGGCTGCCTGATGCATTTCACAGAGCTGGGGCTGGTGGAGGTGCTGCCCCTGTGTAGTTGTTTGAAAACAAAACAAGTGAGAGGCTCCAAGTCAGAAATACAATTTAATATGAAGAAAAGGTAAAATAAAATAAATGCAAAAAATACAAAAGACCACTGACAGAGTCAGAATACAACCTGATCACAGTGATGGAAGCAGTCCAGATGAGGTGGTCTTCCTGAAGCAGTGATCCTGTAGAAAGGTCTGATAGCTCTGCTCCTTTGGGAATCCAGTGGAAAGGGCAGTTTGTACTGTCCCAAACCCCAGATTATATCCAGGTGAGAATGCTTTGTTCCTCCCCCTGGGCGGAGCATCTCTCAATGGGATGATGGGTCCTGCAGGGGATCTTTGATGGGCCATTAAACAGAGATAACTCCCTCCAGGAGTTATCTATGAATCAAGGCGTTGATGGGCCATTAACAGAAGAGAGCCCTGAGGGAGGGAGGGGGGCCTGGGAAGGGCACAGTCCCACCTGGATTTAACATGAAGATGATGATAGAATACTTTGTGCCCAACCCAGGACACCCTGACTGTGGGAGCTGGCTCTGTCAGCAGGGCAAGCAACTGTGAAAGGGCAGATGGCACAGAATCCAGGGATATATAACCATCTTCTCTGAGCCAATGCAAACAAGAGCACCCAAACCTCCAGGAGGGCCAGGCAAAGACTCTTCCCTGGATTGCAAATGGACACCTCTGGCCCTCAGAGGCAGGGAGAAGATGTTAGGAGGAAACAGCAGTGTGTCAGTGGGTGACTCCCTGGTCTGGGAAGGCCTCCTTCTTCTGACCTGACCTACTGTTAGGTAGGCCTGCCGCTTGCAGTGGATTCAGATCTTGCACACTACTTCTTTGGACATCTGACTATTGCCCTTCGTACTTTACCTCATGGACACTGTGATGGGTTAACCTTTACTGGCTGCTGTATACCCACCAAGCCCTTCTTCAGTTCTTCTCACTAGGAGAGGGGAAGAAAATAAGACAAAAAGGACAGGAAAATTTCTCACAGACATGACAGGTTCAAATTTGGGAAAATAAATTTAATTCATTGTCAATTAAAATAGAGCAGGGTATGAGAAATGAAACCAAAATTAAAGCAAACTTTTCCCCACCTCTCTTTATTCCCAGACCCAACTTTGCTCCTTCAATCCCAAATCTTCTATCCTAATCCCCATGTGTAACACAGAGTATCAGGGTATAAGAGAAAATGCCAATTCATGTCTGCTGCTTCTTCCTCCCGACATACTCAGCCTGCTCCAGCATGTGATCCTTTCCATGGGATATGGTTCTCCATGAGCTGCCCCAGTGTGTGCAGGTAGGAGACTGCCCTTCCACTGGGTCCAGTCTTTGTGGAACAGACTGGTCAGTGTGGGTCTATGGAAAGGGTCTTGTGGTGTTATGGAGGAGAAAGCGAGAAAGTTGAGTGCAGGACCCCAGTGCTGCACTGAGGGCTTGCCCAACTTGCTGCCCCTGCTCTTTGTAGTTTCACAGGATGGTTTGGGTTGGAGGAGATCTTAAAGGTCATTCCATCCTACCCCATGCCATGGACAGGGGCACTTTAGCACTAGACTAGGTCGCTCCTGTTCAATCTAGTCTTGAATAGTTCCAGGGATGAGACAGCGACTTCTCTGGGTAACCTGTGCTAGTGACTCACCACCCTCTGATCTGGCAATACTCCCTCTTGCTCTCTCTCACCTCCTCTCAAAATGACTTTAAAGACTTACCAGGTTTGCTCCTCACACACTCCCCAGCATGAGCTTTTGGGGTGACCTAGCAGCACCACCTGCCAGGTCAGGCCAGAGTGGAGTGCAATTCCCACACTCCTATCCATTCCACTCAGGCGTGGCCCACAGTGATCTGCAGCTGCAGGTACATGCAGCTCAGGTACATGCAGCTGCAGGTACATGCTCCTACTCTGGTTAGAAGAACCCTGCCCCATGGAGACAAGGCAAGGCCCTGCCATGAGGCAAATTTTCAAGGAAAGCTTTGGTGTTGGTATCAGCTGAACAGAATTCCCTGACTCCAATCTCCAAGTTGCTGAGAAAGAATTTCTGCTTCATGGTGTTCAATTGGTGATAAAAAGTATAGTTGTATTTTTTTCAATGTTTATATTTAGAATTGGTTGATTCCTCTCCCCACTGGTAGTGATGTTATGATTGTTTAGTACACACTTCCCTGCAAAAAAAATTGGTATCAATTAATTTCCTTTATTTTTCTTCTCTCTTAAAAAAGGAAATATTTTACTGTCTGTAGAATTTATATGACCCTAAAAATAAAAAAAGCATTATAAAAACAGATCTGGCCAGATAAGAGAAAAAGTTGCTTTTTATTTCAAAGAAAATGGAACCCAAGCACACCTCCAAAACAGCCACCTTTGTGGGGGCATTCACTTGAACAGTGTAATCTGGATGTCATGGTTGACATGGCAGCTATTGTCCATCTTGGCCACAGTAACCATACAGCTATCGACTTTCAAATCTCTGGTGCCAGGCCTGCACCTTTCTTGCTCCTGAGATGGGTCAGGCACAGATGAGCACATCTGGAAAATCAGCATCTTCTATTAACATGCTCACAGTAAACCCACCCTTTGTTGCTCCCTCAGGGTGTCCTGAAGGCTCTGGGCCAGCAGCCATCCCTGGGGACCTGCCAGGTGTTGGCAGTGGTGGTCCCTAATCCTCTAGCCATCCCACCTTGCAGATCCACTGGAAGAGCCCATGCAGAGCCCAGAGCTTCCCCTGATGTGGGAGGGCTGTTTATTGCAGAAAGCCCACTGCTTGCTGGGGCTCCAGCTGAGGGGAGGTGAGGGGCTGTGTGGGCAGCAGGGGCTGTGCAGGGCAGCAGTATGGCTCTCTGTCCCTGCTGCTGCCACCTGCTTGCTGAAGACAGAAGAAGCTGCTGCCTTTGCCCCCTTGGGAGCTTCTCTTCCTCAGGACCTCCAGGCAGGGTAGCAGCTGCTGGCTTGGTGTCTGTGGCACCTGCTGGGGCAGGAGACGTTCTGTGCAGGTAGGAGACTGCCTTTTCTGCTGCCTCTGTAGTCACACTGCTGGGACATTTGGGCACCTCCTTGGGACCAATATGGGGGTCCTCATTCACCATACCAAGGGCATGCCCCTGAGGTAGCTGAGGTCATCTTCCTCCTGGGACAACTCTTGGATGTTGTACTCTTACCATTGGGACAGATCGTTTCCATGTTTAACTTCCCCTTTGAAAAGCTTATTGTCATTGCCATTATACCCTTGGGAGATCTCTTGGTCTCTCTTGCCTTCCCTGTGGGACAATTCTTTGTCATGGTCAATTTCCCCTTGGAAAATCTTTCTCAAGACAAATCTTTGTCTTAGCTCTGAATCCCAAATAGTATACCAGATACTCTGATTAGTCAAAAACATTTTTGTACCATTGAAAGATTCAATTTACACTTATCATTTAATCCATAATATAGCAGCCCTACTAAAGCCACAATTCCACCATCTATACCCTGTTTCTACAGCTCACACTTAATCAGCACAGAGTGTTACAAGAATTATTTTTAAGCCTTGTTTCCATGTTTGAGTTTTTTTGTGGAATTCTTTTAAAATCATTTCAAAGAACTTAAATGATTGTATCACCTACAAAAGCACAGACATTGTTCTCTTATATTGAAGAGACTTGAATCTTACTGTAATTTTTTCCTCTTATTGTCATTATTATTCCTTTTGAGAAGGAATAGGCTTTAAACCAGTCAAAAGAATATTTTTTTCTAACCTTGGTTTCACGAGAGCTGTTGAAGTGTTAAATACCCTTGACAATAAACAAGAAAGAAAAAATGCTCTCTGTCATCAACCTAGTCAAAGTATTAGAAAATTAAGTTAGTTACACTGAGTTTCAGATCAAACCATAGTTACAGGAATTTAACAGATTTTAAGTAAAAATAATTATGAATGCCTTTTAAATTTGT
The DNA here is from genome assembly GCA_013397395.1 of Sinosuthora webbiana. Classification (NCBI taxonomy): domain Eukaryota; kingdom Metazoa; phylum Chordata; class Aves; order Passeriformes; family Sylviidae; genus Sinosuthora; species Sinosuthora webbiana. The sequence goes on from VXBN01012213.1 coordinate 1,014,405, forward strand.
AAGCCATTATCAACATAGTTCTTATAAAGCTATTTCCATTAATCCTGAATATGCCTCTTTGCTTTTTTCACTTCTTCTCCAGCTTCCCTTTCTTTTCTATCCTCAATAATTTATGGAATCTCTCTTAGTTTCATGTTGCCTCTTTTGTGTTTCCTTCAGACTTCAAGGTTCAGTTTTGAATATTTTCTAAAGTTCTTCCAATTTGTTTTAGTGTATCGTAGCTTGCTCACAAGGTTTTTTAATTCACTGGAGGTTAATTTCCTGAACTTGAATATACTTCTATTATATAGTCCTACTTATTATTATTATTATTATGCTGTATGAAAATAGCTGGTGGTAAATATCACCAGGGTTCTTTTTAAACTGCAGTCCTTTTTATTCTGTTGCAAGGAAAAGGCCTTTTATGTACTCTTAGTTATATGTTTCAACAGATGTCATTCAGTCATATTCAAGACTACAGCAGTTTCTTCTTTTGAATAGAAAAGGATCTATATAGGTCCAAAATACCTCCCTGTTATTTGTCTTTGTCTGACAAACTAACAGCTTCTTTTATATTAATTTTCTTTTGGTGAAGTCCCTTATATAATACCTAATTATCTTTTGCAATGATATTTCCTTTCATTTCCTTTAATTTCTATTTTGGTTTCAAAACTAAAGCAGAAGTTATTCTATCAAAAGCAATAGAAATGAGAAAATTATTTAATTTTTTTACTGCCAAAGATATGGAAAAAATGTTACAAATTGTTATTATAGAATGTACCATGTATTTTTTTATTGCTCATACATAGAGGAGACAAAACAGAATATTCTGTCAGTACAATTCAAGTGGTTCTAAGCCCCTTTGCACAATTAGTTTGGGAGGAAAGCACAGTCCTTTCTCCCAAAAAATGTTGGCTTGTAAAATGTATGATAATCTACCAAAGACAGCTGAAAAAATTTTGGAATTTTTATACCTTGGTTGTTTGTAATGTTATTTGGAACAGTTTTGTAATTCTCCGTTGATGATGAAATTACTCACAAGACACTATTTAACACCACCTTCCCTCATCAGCCAAATTTACTTATAATTAAGAGTAGAGTCCTGAAGCATGGAAGTTTCTAGCTATCCATTTTTAGAGGCAGTTGGAAGAAATTGATGGAGCTTAAATAAAAATAGGCAGAAAAAATAGCTGGTACACAATGTGTTAATTTTCTCCATCCAGCTGGCATTTCACTTTTGACCTAGAGTGATATGCCTTTTCTCCCTACAGAGTTGTTCAGCTACAATCTACAGATTCCCTAGTGATGGAAAAGTGATTAACAGTAGGTTTCACATACCCTTTCCAACAGTGACTTCACGCTGCTTGCTTCCTTTTTACAAGTTTTCTGCAAGGATTATGAGTCCTCCTGCAGGTCATTTCAAGACCAATATATTCTAGATGTGCACAGGCTACAGTTGTGGCCCCTACAGCTGCAAGAGTCAGGTCTAGATTGGTCAGGGCAAGTGCTACTGAGACTGAGCAGTCAGTCAAATATCCTGCTTTTTGGTCTTTTGATGCAGTGGTAATATTTATCAGAGAGATTCCTATGTAATCCTCAACATTAGCTGTGGCAACTAACCCCTTGTTAGTCCTAAGAAAAATAACTATAATGAGAGAAAGTGAGGAAAGAAAGAAGGGAGAAAAGGTAGGAAGCAGAGGTAAGGAATGGAAAGGAAAATATGAACAGGAAGACAAACAGAAAAAAAACCTTACATTTTTAACCACGCAGTTAGCTCTGTTGATCCACTGAGGATTAAATTGTGATTACAGCAACACACAGACAAAATGAGATGGCAAGAATGGAAGGGGTGTGTGGGAGGACAATAGCATGGGACTGTCTTCTCCATTGGCTAGGAAGCATTGGAACAAACTGCTTTCTTTATGTCTTCTCTTCATTTCAACGGATGAAGAGGTAGAATACATGAAGAGGTTGACTAAAGATGTAATTTTCCAGAGATTCTCACAAGTGCATAGACAATTAGAAACCCCAAAATTTAAATTTATTTTTATTTTGTGACTTAATAAAGGTATATTTACACCATAAATGCTTTTCTTACAATGCTTATACATTGCAGAGGCTGGGATTTCCAGTTCAGATACGTGGAACATCTCATTAAAGAGGAAACATGCTTTGTTTTAGATTGTATAAAAATACCTAAAGAAGAAAAAAGTATAGTTATCTTTGGCTGGTTGACAATGTTTCTTCACCATTTGAAAATACTCCATTTGCATAGTTCAAAATCTTTTTAAAAGAAATAGTCATTTTGGAACACCAATTCACTCTACCCTTAGAGAAGGTTAAAAAAGACATTAGAAAAATATTTCCTTTTAGACCTATTTTCTCCACTCACTATAAAAAAGTGTGTTCTTTAAAGATTATCCCCAGCTGTCTAAGCCTAGGCTTGGTTTTTACGTGGGGTTTTTTTTCTTGGTTTTTCTTTTTGTTGTTGTTTGTTTGGGTTTTCTGTTTGATTTTTTTGATTTTTGTTTTGTTTTGTTTTTTTGGTCTTTGAAAAAAAATAGCTCCAGATTCTGGTCTTCACAATGTCATTGCATTGCAAACTGGTGATTCTCCAGCTTGTCTTCAGTGCTAGGCAAATGTATCCAATCATCTATACAGGATGGAAGCACAATGAGCCTCATATTCACAGATTTGTACCTGACAAAGGAAAGCCTATTAGATGGAAATAAAGGGATTGCACAAGTCACCACCATCATCATCATAAGACATCACCATTTCTATTTATTTGATCTCTGATGACCCGTCAGAGACATGAAATAAGAGTCACTTCTATTTATGTCCTCTGTCGAACATCTCCAGAAAGAACTTGCATTTTTAATTCCATTTTGATGACTTCATGATTTTTTCCATGTACAAATGTGCATAAGCTTAATGGGAAATAGTTATGATTTGGTTTCTGTTGCAGTGTGAGATTATTAATTTGTAATTTTATGTAGAATGGTTTGTTCCAGACTACCCTATGTTTTAACCCCTTTGGTTTTTCCCTAGTTGTGGGTCCTGTCCATCTCCCTGCAACCCAGCCCAGACACTGGTGAGGGGCTGGGGTGATTGGCAGAGCCTATGACTTCTCCACCCTATATCATGTATCAGCTGTCCTGTGTATTGTCTTTCTGTCTTGGTCACTCCCTCCTTACCTGGTATTGGTCCTGGGTTAATCCCTGCCCCTTTCCACACCCCTGGTACTTAAACTGAGAGAGAGCCCAGCAAGCACACTTCTGATGTGGCCAGCTGGCAGCGATAAACCTATCTTGTCACCCACGTGAGAGTCCTCCTTTCTTCCATGCTGAAGCCACGTTTCTACCTGAGGGCCAGGACCCACACAGCAAGAAGGTACTGGAGCTGTACCAGTGAATGAGTGTTCGTGACCGAGCTAGCCGTAGCAGCTCCGAGCACCACCATAGATTTCTTTCCAGACATGCTGTTCATCTCATATGCTGCCTTATAAATCAAGTTGAAACCAAAAAGTAATTATTTAAATTAAGGAATATATGTTTAAGTATCAGAACTACTCAAATAAAGAAACTGAAAATGTACATAATCAGGTGCCTATTTACATCTGCTTATATTTGTTATTATTTGCAACCATTTCTCACAAGCTTGAAAATAAAATATTTTCATTGTCAACTAGTTTTTCCATTGAATCAGTAATATATTTTCATTGGGAAAATACATAAAATATATAAATATCATTACTTTTCATTCTGCACAGGTAAAATGATTGCCCTAAAGATGCAGAATAAATTTAAATAGTAAAAGTTTGCTTTCTAAAGATGGCCTCTTGTGTCTCCCTCCTATGACCACAGAGTGGATAATACTTGTTTCCAAAATAATTCAAAATTTTTACATATAGATAGATGCAAAGAATCAGACCCACACTGTTTTAGGATAACTAGGTGAAATGACTACCTATGGACATGTTTATAGTGTTCTAGTTGGGTAGGACATCACAGTAACTGTCCATTATACTCCTAACAGCCATAATCTCATAGAGTGCTATCCACCAAATGGCTCTCAGCTCCCATAACAGCACTGGGCAGGGTCCTAAGGCTCAGCTCAATTAAAACTACTCTGACAGGGCAAGACCATTTTGGCAGACAGCACTATTGCTCTTTCATATAAAAGAGCCCTGGGAACACAATAAGCAATCTCTGCATCACAATGGATGAACTGGAGCTAATGTTCAATGATGTAGCACAGATTTACTAAACTAATGCAAGTTGACTATGCTGTGACATACCATACACAGCTTTCTAGAAATGGTTACACATTTTAATACTATGCTGTCTAGGTGTCAGTTTTGCTGCTTCAGTACTGTAGTGCTTGTGATAATATATGCAGAGACAAAATGCTAGCTATAAATTACATGTAAAACAGGGTTTGAGATAATAAAAAATCCAACAGAAGGAGGCAGAAGTATTTATCTTGTTTTCTGGTTAGTATATGAAAAGATCCTTTTTTTATTCCTTCCATATATCTAAAAAAAATATGCCTGTATCTATATCCATATCTGTCGCCCTAACTTTGCCTGCTTTTCAGAGTTTGCATTTTGTTCTCACGCAGCTTCAAGAAAACAATGTATATTTTTAAAATTTATCTTTTTGTTTACATATTTCTCCTCTGGGAGGAGAAAAGTGACTGATGGTGGTCTTCACCAACAAGGTCAAAGAGGTGGCAACCTATGTAGCCAATCTTGTGCCTTCTAAGGATTTTGTATATAAGATGGAGTCAGAAAATTAAATATAAAACTTTCCTGCTGACCTTCCTGCTGCCTACCTCATTCTTTCTTGTCCCAAAGTGTAACGATTGGTGACCCCGACGTGATCAATTAGTGACGTCAAATTGTGCATTTCGTAACCTCATCCAAGAGTCAATTAGCAAAAGCTTTGTATACCATCAAGCACCGTAAGGTGCTGCAAAATTTTAATAACCCTGTCATGTTAAAAGCTAGAAACCGTAATCAAATGAAAAGCAACAAATGAATAAACCATGGAGTGACTCTAATGTCGATGACACGAGTGATCACTCCGATGGCCCTTTCATTAAAAAAAATTGAACATTGTTCATTTTCTTTTTTTCTTTTTCTTTTTGTAACGGTAAAAAGGTGAGATGTCGCCCCAACTTTGCCTGCTTTTCAGAGTTTGCATTTTGTTCTCACGCAGCTTCAAGAAAACAATGTATATTTTTAAAATTTATCTTTTTGTTTACATATTTCTCCTCTGGGAGGAGAAAAGTGACTGATGGTAGTCTTCACCAACGAGGTCAAAGAGGTGGCAACCTATGTAGCCAATCTTGTGCCTTCTAAAGATTTTGTATATAAAATGGTGTCAGAAAATTAAATATAAAACTTTCCTGCTGACCTTCCTGCTGCCTACCTCATTCTTTCTTGTCCCAAAGTGTAACACATATCTGTACTAACATCATCTCTTCTTAACCCTTAAATAATTTCCTATTTTATTTAGATTTATTATTTATAACGTGTGTTTAAATAAACTATTTATTTGTTTGTTGCTTGTGATTCATGTGCATCTTCCTCAAAAACTGAACTGGATTTTCATAGCAATATTTTTTTTTTTACTTCAAGGCCAAAATAGTCAAACCACAATCACTGTCAATGGTCTTTTTACATAGGAGTGGATTGAGCTAACACTAATGCCACAAAGGTAGATATACTGTATATGAACCTGCCTCTTTTCATCTTTCCTAAGTATAAATATAGGTCTCAATAAAACTGTTGTAATCAAAATTCACTGGTTTCAGCTGTGACTCTTTAGGAACATAGCTGTCAAACAGAATTCTAAGAGAAAAAATTCTTGTGATAGAACTCTGTTTTATTTATTGCAAAATTCACATTTATTGTATGTAGACACAGTTCTATATGTTTGGCTATCATATTCTTTTGTCAGCACACACACTGTTGCTTTTGACTGCAAGGGAAATTCTGGAAACATGTCACAACATGCAGACATGAAAATTTGGTTTCTATTTGCTATTTCAAATTTATTTGGGGTAATTGCTATAATTTCACTCAGTAAATTTGATGAAGGTGGCCATATACTTTATATGATCACATGGGGGTACCAGCAAATAAGTAAATAATCTCATAAACACATTGGAATCAGTAGCAATCAGAATCAATTGCACTTCAGATAAATTACTTGCAACATACGAATCACTCATCTACTAATTCTGACAATTAAATATGCCATCCAGTGTTTTTTAATGGGATTTGAGTAATACCCTAAGTGACTTTTCCAGTTCCCATTACTGTTTCTGCAAGATTTAGTCCTAAGCACAAAAGAAAAGAATAACTCTAGTTACTCATTCACTGCACATCAGAAAGGCTGTGTTGTTGTGCAGAGTCCAATAAATCAATACAAACAAACCCAAGAGACAGAGCAGACATTAGAAACTGTTATGAATGAGGCATTATCTCATGTGGACATAGGTGTCTTTAATATGATACCAGGAGAACACAGCAGACAAGCCAAGACGGTCAGGAAGGAGGCAAGGTTTACTCACAACAGTGCTCTGCCTCATTGTTCATCCAGTAGAAATACAAACCCAGCTGCTGACTGGACTTAAAGATACATTGGTACTAACATCCCTTATAGTTTCACTGTGGTTTTTGGAGTGAGGTGACAAAGACAGGACTGTCAATGACAACACAAGGAATGCCCTGTGTCACAAAGTGGCCTTTTTCCCAGGCAATGGACCAGGCATTAGACATCCTGTGTGATGCTTTGGCTGAAAATCTGCCAGATGCTCCCAGTGTTTTCACATGTAGTTCCACAAAGAAGGCCTCAAAATCAACATAGATTCCATTCCCAGGTGGAATCCAAGTATCATATCCTTTTGCAAACACTGAAATCCAAACTGACGTTTGGCATGATGGATAGTGACACTAATAAAGTCCTAAGCAGTGGTAATAGCATGATGTGTTTCTAAATATATGTATATTCGTGCTAGTACATAATGACAATTCAGAATGTGTTTTATTCTGTGTAAACTAGGTTTGTACGTACATTTTTTGACATCTACTGAGCACTATTCTAAAATATCCTGAAATTTTCTAAATCAAAATTATTTTATTTTCTTATGTAATTATAAATTTCCACTCGTTTTTCATATATCAGTAAGAGATCTGTGGGCTACTTTAAAGACAGAAAGAAAGATAGGTTTCAGTAGTCATATGTAGTCTCCTTGCAATGGCATTAAAAGGCATTCCAAGGTTCTCTGACTGAAAGTGATTTGACTATGTGCCTAAATCAATGTATACTTTAATATGATAAATTACCGCAATACCGGGCATGCAAGTGAGAAATTAACAATACACAATCTTCCTGTTTCAGTGTTTTAAATTTGTTTTAAATACCATGCTGATAGAGGGCATAAGAAAAAAGAAAAAAAAATCCACAAAACTATTCTAAAATAGAATATATAAAGCAACAACAAGAGTAGGGGAGTTTTAATCTCTCCTTTAGGAAAGTGGTTGTAATGTTGAGTGCAGAAGACTACCTTTAGTGCTTAAACTTAACTCTTCACTTTAAAAGCAATTGTAAAACCCCATGAGTATCCCTTGACCTAGCACCCATCCTTTCCTGCTTCTAACTTGTCTTCTTGAAGTTACTCATCTGTTAAATATTTGTGAACATCATGAGTATATCTAAAACACCACTGAATACTTTGGCAATGTTTAAATTGTTTCCTAAATCTAAACACTTTTTTTTTCATGTCTAAGAGAGAAGAAAAGCCTTTCATTTCAATTGAGTTACAAGACTGTCAATGAACTCATAGAATTATAGAATGGTTTGGGCTGTCCAATATAACCCTTCTCTCCTTCAGTTGAAAACTGTTGACCCTTGTCCTGTCACTACAGTCTTTTCCAAAAGTCTTTTCCTCTTTTTCTTAGAAGCCCCCTTTACACACTGGGGAGCTGCAGTAAATCTTCCCTGATGCCTTCTCTTTTCCTGGCTAAACGGCCCCAACTCTCTCAGCCCGTGTTCATTGGAGAGGGGCCATGCCTTTCTTGACCTGTGAATTCCAGACCTGGGCACAGCACTCCAGACAAGGTCTCTTTAGAGCACAGTAGGAGAGAAACACCTGCCTTAACATGCTGGCTAAGTTTCTTTTGATGCAAGACAGGATTTGGATGGCTTTGGGATGAAAACATATCATTCTGTCTCATGTCCAACTTTTCAACCACCATTATTCCCAAATCCCACTACTCAGGGCTGCTCTTTGTTGATTCAGTTCCAGTCTGTAGTGACACTGGAGACTGATTGACTTCAGCCAGGCACAGGACCTTGTACTTGGCCTCACTGGACTTCATGAGGTTCACAAGGGCCCACCTCTCAAGACTCTCAACATCAATTATCACCTGGAAAAAGAAGAAATAAGATGTAGCTTGAAAGACATATTGAAGCTATCTGGACACTTTAAATATTTGGAATCTAGAAATTTGATAAAGTTGTCTTTATTAAGGTGTATTTTGTATGTAAAGTGTTTTATAAAGTGTTTCACAAAGCATTTCCTGTCAGATTCTGTAGCTCATAGGCAAGACCAAATGTGCAATCTGGTGATCAGATATAACCTTTTCATAAGATATAAAGAAAATTATGAAACCTTTAGTATCATCTCTAGCAGGAGAACAATGAGAAATTAGGGAGATAAGGTAAATTAAATCTTCCTGATATAATATTAAAACAGCTATGCATATATATTGTGTCACTTTGCATGTAATTGTGTCCCATTTGGTTTGGTTTTTTTGGTCTGTGTCTTTTCTGTTTGTTTGTACTAGTAGTATTAGTATAAATATTTAAACCTCTGAATTGTTTATTTTTCTTGTTATGACCAAATGGTTTTGATTGCATTTTAATCTATTATGGCATCACTCAAGTTAGATTTAAGATGAACAGACAAAACCGCAGCATTGCTTAGCTTGCTTTACCTTTTCAAACAGGTAAAGCCTGAGAAATCTTAACAAATGTTTCATTTTCCAGCGTGTTTTCCATTATGTTGAGAGTCTTGGAGGGCTTCACTCTCTCATGAACATGACACAGAAAATCAGCTAAGGTCAGTCATTGTAATTCTGGTAAATTTATTACAAGTAACAAGATTTTATTTGGATTTTATTTGGGACCTTTTACTTTAAATATGTTATATTGACTTGAATTTGTCTTGTCAAATATCAGGAAAAGCCACTAGCAAGTGAGTACTCTGGAGCAGCTGTTGATTCAATTTATTGGAAATGCGCTGACAAGGCCCAGCCTTGGTTTTGTAATCTGCAGATGAATTCTAGAATCTGTTGAATGGAAAATTGTTTCACTCAGCATCAACAACTAGTGAAATAGTGTCACTTAGAAACAATAATGCTTTACTTTTCCTTGCGCTTGTCTGAATCAAAAGTTGAAGTCTTGCAGAACCACCTGTCAAAGACAAAAAGCTGATGTAGAGCTCAAGTAAGACCTAAGAGTTACAAGAACCAGCATTTAGATTTAGCTCTAATCCACTTCATAGTGGCAGAATAACAAACCCATAATGTGCTCAACATTTAAAGCAAAGTTGAGATCTGTTTTGATATATCTGTATTTCAGTATAAGCAATAGAACCTATGTGCATGTGAAGCCCATATCTAAACACCTTTTGTAATGAATGCAAAACAATCAATATAGTTAGTAAAGTTTGGCATACTTTTCCTAAATAGATTCCTGTTCATTCAGCTAAATCCTCTTTTATATTTCACTGTCATCAAGATGACTAGAAATTCCTTCTTCTTGGAATCTATAAACAAACCAGAAAAGCTCCTTTTTGTTATCAAAACTCACAGCTCTGACTACATTAACAGGTCTCAGTGGCCTTGACCTCAAGGCAAGGTACTATCTTGTCAGGATTGTGTAGAATAATATCTTATGCTTCAGCAAGGAGGTAGAAGGCTCTCCCATGGTGTCTAGTACTGGGTTGAATCAAAACCTTAGTTTTAAATTGTCAACCAGTTTCATTAACAAATATATAAGCATCTCCAGAAATGTATGTCATCCTAAAATAGGTACCCAAACTACATGGAATAAATAAATTTCTGTAAATTACAATATCACCCTATTCACCAGCTGTAAAATCTGGATCTAGATTTAGTTGCCTAAATACATATTTGCAATATCATTTTTGGCCCTATGGGGCCTATAGGTGATACCCAGGCAGGGCTCTAGGTCCCTTAGTTTTTATTGTGTCTCGGATCTACAAGAACTGTGGAGATGACTAGGATACCCTAAGCTTTTTCAAATGGCTCGAGGAGACTTTTCTTTTTTTTCACTAACAAATCAATCCTGACATAATTGTCTATGTAAATCTACAGGTTTCTGAAAAACTAATTTTAAATCAGGTGAAACTGGTTTATATGCACAGAGCATGAATATCCCTTGGAACAGATTAGGAAAATGCTTAAAGAAGGTCTTACAAAAAAAAGATCAGTACTGTGCATTGATATCAATCAAAAAAAGTCATAATTCTGTCACTGTGTTTCAATAGAAGGATTTTTTTTTTTTAGCTTCATTTTCTTCTGCAAATACACTGGACTGTGGTTTTGCAGTCACAGATGCTCAATAGAGATTTTGATCAAGTTCTGTCTATTTTGTGGCATCAGAATTCATGTGTTTGTCATCTGAATGCTCCAGAGCAGAAGGGAAGCACAGGCCTTTCTCGCCTCTCAAGCAGCTCCCATAAACCACACTGCATCTACCTATTATTCAGCAACTGTTGCCATCTATCACCAAGGCTAGCTGTCTGCTCTGATTCTATGGGGCTGGGAAATGCTGTAGATTTTTGTTATTATCTTTGCCTGAAAAATACCATAGTCAAGAACAAAATTATCTTTGGGTAACAAAATGTAAATTAAAATTATTATTACATCCTAAGACATCTTTAAGTTTTATTGAAAGGAAGCTTTTCATTATAAAGATGTCCTGAAATGAATTGAGTAACAAGTGCAACATCTTCCAAATATCAGCTAATTGTAATTTCATTATGTTTTGTTGTTATTTTGTACGTAAACTGTGTTTATGGCTTGCCTCAAAAATCCCAGTTAGACATTTTATTAGAAATTAGCTTCATAATATCTTTTAACTATTCTGAAATTTACTTGTTTTGATGTTTAAGCAATTAAAAAATGTTCTTGTTTGGAAATTTCGTGTTATTTTCTATATTGAAAGGTTAAATACTGTGGGGTTTGTTCCAGATCTTTCTTTTTCCATTCAAATCCAACAGGAATAGGCTGTTTGCTTTTCTAATTCTCTTTAAAGAGAGAACAAGGACTAGCCTTCACCATGTATTTCAGGCAGCAAGACTCTTAGCCCGGTGCTGCTCCAGCAGTTTTGCATGCTTCTGGCTGTGTCCCCTAGGATAGCAGAACTGTGGATGAACCAGAAAACCTTCACCACGCATTAGGAAAATAAAAGCACTTGTATGTCTTTATCAACATCAAATAAGGGTGCATTTGCCATCACAGCCAAGATTTTAATGCCCTGAAGAGAGTGTTGTTCCTAAAAATATATGTAACTTTATATCAACACAATTCAAGTTTCTCAACTTGAATGTTTAGCCCAGGGCTTGAAGAGGATAAAAGTCTCATGCGACCACATTGCTCTGCGTTTTGGAAATAAAATTCAAGCTTTTTTTTAGGTATGTACATTGTTGACGTTTCTCAAAATTCTGACTGGTAATTTCCTACTTCAAGGTATAAGATAGAAAATACTTCAAGTTGTAGAGTTTTTAAATCTCCCTTCTGATCTTTATTTAAAAGGCAATTAAACTTTATGCCAGCTATATAAAGCAATACATAATTCTTTACAATTTTCATTAACAGAAAATCTCATAAACTGCCCTAAAAAAGTTGCTGCTAGAGAGATGATGTGCATGAGAGCTCTGTTTGATCCAAATGAGGTGCTAGACTGATGAGAAACCCTTCTAAAAGGGAGCAGTTGCCAGAATATGCAATCAGAAGATCGTTTTATCCTCCTGGGAGTTTTATGAAGTACATTATTTAGTTCAGCTAATTTTCTTCATGCCTATGGCAAGGAGTCCAGAATAAACATAGTCTCAAAATTTGGATGATATTTTTACTTTTGGCTATCACATAGATTATACCAAAATTTAAATAAAGGGCTTTGACACAACTGCTATATTTTAGAGTACAAAAGTTAGCCAACATTAAGCCTACCTGAAGTGATGGACTGCTGTACTCCAAGCTAGCTGTTCTCAAAATTTGAATTATGCTTTATCCATCATATATATAAGTGAAATTATATGTACAAGGTCTAGGTGTATCGTTATTTTCTGCCTGCTCTGAGATGCCCTAAAGTCTTATGGTATCAGTACATCTAAGTTTGGGACATTTATTTGACTAATAATTAGACTGTAAATTTTCAGTGGCTCAGAAAATGGCTTGGACATCTAAGTATATGTAATTAGACACTTACATGTACCCCACACATGTACATGTCTCATTAAAATCATTATTTTTGTGTTTTTCAATTGAAACTAAAATGGTACAACAGATTATGCGTGAAAAAAACAAAATCTTTGGAAACAAGCATAAACTCATGCTTGTTGAAAAAATAATCCTATTATGACAGAATCTGTCATTCTGTAAAATCTCCTCCTACAACAAAAATGAACAAAGAACAACCTCAAACCTCTCTCCAATAAAAAAATACAACAAACAAACACACAAACAAACAAAAACACAACCTGTCAAGTCTACTTGTTAGGTTTTTATTTTCCCTGCCATGTTTCATATTCAATTTTATATATTAAACTTGAAAAAAGTAGTGATGCCTATTAAAACTTATAGCTAAGGTTTTGGAGCTTTTTAACTCTTTAAAATAATGTATCCAAATGTTGTGGAACAGGTATTGAGCTGGCATTAGTGGTAACAGTTACACTAATAAAAACTTTACTGGATTAAGGATGTCATCGAAATACTGGAAAATTCTACATAGTCTAGAAAGTTTTACAAAGCCAAAGCAAACATAACATGGATTTGATAAGTACATGTCACAAATATAAATGTTGTTCTTCTTTTATTGTATTAGCAAAGTTAAATGAATAAATGTGAATTTAACACTTTTTTTTTTTATTGTGCATCTTTTCAGATGTATTTTTGCTGATACAACCCGAATCCAGAATAGCTGAAGCTATGATTTCTTCATATCTCAAACATTGTATCATTAAGCTTGCTCAGCACTTTGATGCAAGTCCTCTAGGGAAAACTCATGAGCTGCAGAGGATGTTATTAACAGCTTTGTGAGCTGTGATATTCCCACTAAGAAAAATTTTGAACAAACTGATAATTATTCTATGGAGATATGAAGAGGGTTCTCTTTTGAAGAATACGGGTGACTCTGGACCTGGGTTTTGATAGATTGTTAACCTATTTGTCTTTATCATATTCTGAGTGGTTGGTTGTGAGGTTTTTCTTGTTAATTTTTTAAGAGCTTCAGTGTATAAATGTTCTCCAAAATCATTACAGTACACACCTGTTATATAATTACATCACAAAGGGACTATATGTATAGAACTGGATGTGCTCCTGTTATTCCCATTCAAAGATACTAGGCAGTTTCAAAACACACATGAAAATAGAATTGCCCCATTTTTTTTTTGAACATAGAAATAAATACAGTAAAAAGATGATAAAATAGGCAAGGATTCAAAACTCAGAATTTTTTTCCCCCATTAACAACTCTTCTCACTTTGTATCTTAGATTCCACACAATATATTTATTATTTTCCATTGTTTTTATTGAAATTTCCTTCATAATCTTTGGGGTTTGTTTCTATTTTCAGAACATTTTTACTTCACTCCTTACTTGGTATTTAGATTTTTTGCTGTATACTTGATGATGTCTGCTTTACTCTCATGTCCAATTCAATCTTCTACTTTTTATGCATATATTGTATGATAATGCTCTGATAATGAAGTATTAAATTATGGCTCATTGTTCAAGATGTGTTGGAAGGGGCCCTGAGCAACCTGAGCTGGTGGGTGGCTCCCCTGCTCTCAGTAGTGTGTGTGTTGGTGTTTGTGTGTGTGTGTGTGTGTGTTTGTGTCTGTTCAACTAGATGATTAAGTTCCTGTGGTGTTCAACCCCCAGGAAGAAGGGACCACTCAAGATTGGTACAAGCCAAAGGAACAATAGAAGCCAGAGTCCACAAAAACTTACAGTTTTATTAGGAAATTATGTGCTTGGCATGGAAATTTATATTAATTAGCCCCCTATCTTCTGATATAAACACACAGAAGTGAATTTTGAGAAAAGGATAAGAGAGCAAGAGAAGAGAGAGATCAGAGAGAGGGAGAGAACAAAGAGTAGAAAAAGAAGAAAGGAATTTCACCTGCCCTGACTCCAACATCCATTCACCTGTTGTGGTGTCCAGGGTCTTGGGGGCATGCACCTGGATTTTGCAGGGGTCTCTATTTATAGACAAGTTTTCTTCACCCTGGAGATAAGTATCTTGCTTTCTATGCAAATTAGTTTTCATGCACATCCCATTCTTCTTGACCTTTTTGGAAAATCCTCTCTTCTAGGCTTCTACAAGTCCTTTCCAACCCAAAGGTCCCTCCAACTTTAAAAGATTTTATGATTCCATAACATTATGCTATTATGGAAAAACTATTTTCTCAAATGTGTAGACAAAGCGCCTTTTCTCAAGATGCAAAACCTCTTCACTCATAGTAATTTTAGATGTATCAGGGTATCTTTCTCTTAGTTATATTATGTATATGCATAGGAATCTCTGCATATTTAATATTTCCATATTTTTATATAGAAATATATTTTTAATTCTATATTTTAATATTTCTATATTTTTTTTCTTTCTATAAATTCACCAAAGTACTTACATATTATTCACCATGGAAAGAATATCAGAATATTAAATTCTGGTGAAAAAAAAAAAAACAACTGTATGGGACGGGACTTAATGACTATAGATAAAAAATATAAGGAGATATACTGATACAAACACATACACACACGTATTTCATATATATAAAATATGTGAATGCAAAGACAGAAATAAATATGAAGAATACTTGTCTCAGAGTCAATTTTTCCATGCTCTTCCTACTGCAGTACAATGAAAATAAATCTTGATTAAGGGTTGTAGCTCACAGCCACAGGGCCACTCTGCAGACAGAGTAAAAAATGAATACATATCTACTTGTCCAATCTAATGGTGAATTTATGAACTGCGGCATAACCACACCTATTCCTAGGTCTAGAAAATCTTTGTGTTACTGCTCAAAGAGAAACAGCTCTTTCATACAGAGTATTAAAAAGAGGTGATATTTCAATACATGTTGAAAAAGAGGCAAGAACTAAAAACATAAGCCTTTTGAGAATTTGCAACTTCATGATGTGTTTTACTTTAACAAGTAAAAAAACCCTAAGAAATAAAAGCACCTGAGACACCACTTGTAAATTTGATGTAATTTTTTTTCAAATAGTCTGTTAAATCATCAACAAAACAATTTCTTTGTAGAAATGCCAAAAGTACATAGGCCCCAGGTACAAGACAGAGAGACAGAAACAAAAATAAAATTATTTTAAGTATATATAGATTTAAAAGATGTGTTTATGTTTCTGATGGATTAAAGCTCTGTCAATACCACACCTTGTCAACTTATTCCTGTTTGTCATTCAGGTAAAATAGATCTGTTTATTTTTCCTTCCATCATTCATCTTTTTTGACAGGTAACATTGCAAGCATGTCAGTCAAGGAGGGTGGTATTTGTGTCTTGTCACTACACTGAAAAATATGGTCTTTGCAAGTAAAAACGATAATTGCCAACATTAGTATTTGGACCTGCATAATAATAAATATAGGTCAGGGATGTAGACAGCACGAAAAAGTCATTTGCGTTACACTCATAACCAGGCTAAGTACTATAGCTGGTGTAAATTAAAATCTTGTTGGTTAATTAAGGTATTAAAACACTGTATTTTGGGGTTTGTTTGTTTGTTTGTTTGTTTATTTTCACCAGATCTCAGGATTTTTTTAAAAAATGAAGTTTCCGAAGTATCTTGGTAAAAAGAGTGTCTAAAGCATAGGAATAAGAATTGTGGGCATTGTTGCAGAGTGCACAAGCATACTTAAAACCTTTACTGCATGTACACTGAGAAATGAAGAAGACAGAATGCAGGTTTCCTAGATGTTGACCTGATTTGATACAGTTTTAATGTATATTTATATACACATATGAGGACTAGAACAAATATTTCTGTAATTATGCCCTTATGTTATTCCTTTAAGTAGATTCATGAGCTTGCACCAATTTAAGAAATAACTAATATCAAAATATCAAGGAATAGCTAGTATAAATAATTTTCATCACATGATGTTATGAAATTATGTTTTTATGTAATCTTATGTAAGATGGTGTCTACTATGTTAATTTTATAACTCATTTAAGACTGTAATTTGAAATTAAGTATTTATGCAACAATGGCAATGTTTTTTATGGGTTGGGCTTTGGTGGAGTTTTTTTGGTTTGTTTTATTTTCCATTCGGTGACTTTTCAGTTTATATCAAAATGTAAATATCTGCAGTAAAGGAGATGGATGTCATCTGGAGAAACTGAAAAATTGTAGGAATTATAGGAGAGTACTCCTATAGGGGAAACATGCATTGTTCAAAAAATACTGATACAAGAGACTCTACCAAAAAGAATTTAAAGAAAGAAATGCTAACTACAAAAATTGCTACGATCTATTGTAACTATCTAGGAAGTTCGTTTTCTAGCATGTTCTTTACGTTGTTGTTTTTGTTCAGTAGTCCAGCTTTAAAGAAAGGAATAAGTAATTTTGTAAATACACCTTCTTTTGAAATCCCTTTCCCTCTTCCTCAGACAATATTCAAACTGATTGCATTTATTGTATTCATCTTATATTGCATTTTAAAAATCATCTAGTATCTATAGAAATCTCTTTTCAGATATTCTTGTGTTATTTGAATGAATTCTGAGCTCCTTACCAACACTGTAATAAAGTTCATACTTTGTTGCTCTTTGTCATGTATGCACCATCTCATTTTTCAAATATCTATAACATTCCACTATTTTCTCAAGACCCTTTCACTTCTACTGTTTCTTGACAATTTTTCATGCTTGCTGAGAAAGCCTGAATACTAATGTAAATAGCAAACAAGTTTTATAAGCCAAAGATTGTGGCTACCAATGAACTCCCAAATCTATTATTCTTATGCAGGATTTAAAATTCCAGAAATCACACTGTTTGATCATTCAACAATATTCACAACTTCAGTTACACCTTTAAACATTATTTATTTTAATATGTGGAAGGTATCTGACGGTTTCCATAAGACTAAAAAACTGTTCTTTCTCTGGTTTATTAAACAAAATACTCTAAGTAGCTGATGTTATTGAAAATAATACTTGTAATGGCAGCTGCACTAGAAACCTTATGATTTTGTTCTGCTCCTAAAGATGTTTTTATATCTGTCATTAAGCTATTTTGGATCAATAACTAGAAGTAGAAAGATTCTGTGATCTCAGATTCTTCCTTATCGTGATGTAAATTGCCAGTGATTCATCACACACCTGGAGTACTTCTTCAAGGAGGAACTATGAATACCCAGAACTTTAAGTACTAGGAAAGTATTACAGATATTTTAGAAGTATAAAGTGCAAATTACATTGATTTGTTGAAAAAAAAAAAATTAAAAAACCTAAAAATCAAATCCCAATCCGTACAAATCATCACCAGTCAAAGACCAGAAATTAACAGGTTAATTAATTGCAAAGTTCTGAGATTTCACAGCTCAGTGCTTGTTGATCCCCCTTTTTGTGGCAAAGTGTGATAAAACAGGCAGCCTTAGATTTTTTTAGATTCAGTGCATGCCTTCCACTTTGATTGCCACTTAGAAACAAATGCCAACTCACTGTAACTTGATGACTAGCTCTCAGAATTTGGAGTCAGAATAGCCGAGAATTAATGGATGGTAGATGTTTTTAGAATATTCAAACATTTTCTTCATCTGATAAATATAGATTAATGGAAACATTTTATTTGTAAGGAAGATGCACAAAATAGGCATCCATATGACCCTTTCAGATGCAATTAGATATCTCAGGTTTTCTCACAGGTCTCTCCATAAAGTGTCACTTTAAAATCATTCAACCAGGGCCCAATTGTGAAAAATCTAATCAGGATATATGGACTAAATTCACCAACACTCACTCTCTACTTCACAAAATCATGAATGGATTGAACGAGAATGTAAAAAACCTGTCCTGGGGACTGCAACACGTTTCAGTATTGTCCTAATTAGCTATACCCTCTCCTGTGTAGCTTTCAAGTATAATTCTTATTTATATCACAAGGAATGTAATCTTGCTTGAGACCATGTTCCTTATTAAGATCAAAATTCATTATATTTGCATGTCTAAGTTTCCAGTATTTCAATTTTCTGCTCAAGTTCAAAATTAAATATTAATTTCAAATAAGTGTTTAAAAGATTTTTAAAAAAAAATTCAGTTATGAGATCCTTACAAAGTTAAGAATAATTGTGTTTTTCAGAAGAGGTGTTTAGTGAGAATCGCCTTTATTTCACCCAACAGTGTTCCTGAATATCATTGGGGTTGCAACCAGTACAAACCACTTCACTTCTACTGTCCCTTCTTCCTGTCACTGTTCTTTAACACCAGCATTTGGTTTTTCCCAAAGGATCTAGATCTTTGTGAACTCCTCAGTGTGAGCCCTTTCCTTAGGGAAGAGTCCTTCAGGGACAGACTAACTCAGTGTGGGTTCCTCCATGGGTCATATTTCCTGCCAGAACACATGGTCTTGCATGCTGTGCTTTCTTTAGGTTGCAGCTTTTGCCAGGACGCTGCTCCAATGTGAGTTCTCTATGGATTGCAGCTTTTTTCAGGGCATGTCTCTGCTGTGGTGTCTTGCAGGGGCTGCAGTGTGAAAATTCCCTCTGTCATGGTCCTCCATGGACTACAGGGAGACTTCTTCACTATGTTCATCTCCAGGAATCTCTGTTCAGGTGTGTGGAGGAAGAAATCCTCTCCTTCTTCTCTGATTTCAGTGTCTGCAGGAATACTTCCCTGGCATTTTCTCACTCATTTCTCCCAGCTGCTGCATGCTGTTTTTTACTATTTCTGAAATGTGTTATCACAGAGGCACCACCAGCATTGCTTTGGGCAACAGTGGGGATTGAGCTTTGGGCAGTGGGGATTGGTTGGAACTGGTTTTGTCTGACACAGAGAAAGTCCCTGATCCCTTCTCACAGAGGCCACCCCTGCATAGGGCCCTTGTTTTATAAACCCAGTACAATATGTTTAAGGGTTATAAAAAATATTAAAGTAATAACCAATATCATTAGGATTTTTGCTAAGTAGAGGCTTGAGCATAGTTTATTTTTATATTTTACTACTTACTCTTTCTTTCCATAAGAACATATGTCTTTCCCTTAATTAGTTACTAGCAAATAAACTGTTCTGTGACACACCATAGCAGCCACTTAAAGTGTGGTTGCTATTATCATAATTTCAAGTTTATTCTGTATGGTAGGAACACAGTATATCCTAACTCCTTTGCGCTCTCTCATAAATAGTAGTCTTTGCATTAACCCGGTATTTTCTCATGCCATATAGCTAATTGACCCTAAAGCATTGAACAGGATGAAATTTTGTTGGTGGAAAAAAATGAAAGTTCATATGTTCTTAGTAAAATGCTCTGTGACTCACAATAGATTTTAATGTATTAAAATTTTCCAGTCATGTATCATTTTGCCTCTAAAACGAGATTGAAAATAAATGGATTTGGCAGCTTAATAAAGATTATATTCAAGAAACAGAAAATAGTGCTATCATGCATGTAAAAATCTGTGTTTGAACAAATACCCAAAGACAGAGAAATACAGCACTGACAGTTAAAGGCATACACAGAGAAGCTATTAATCATAAATAATAACCAAAAGAATTAATATCAAGTTCTTGTTTTGATAACTAGAGATATCTTCTAAATGCTTAGAGCTTCAGTTGGTGCCACAAAGCTTGCTTCAAAATTACAATTGTTGAAACAATAATATTTTTAAATATAGCTTGAAATTATTTACATCGGGATTCATATATTAAAAGATTGTAGAAAACCACACAAAAGTAGAAATTTTGAAAACAGAATAGATGAGTCTGTTTTATTTGCCACATAGCCTGCTTATTTCATATCAAGATTATTATTTTGCTATTACCTGAATAGATATCTGTGCACTTCTATAGGGTTTTATATTAATTTTTTCCCTTAGTGTTTCCATTACAGGGAGAGGGAAGAAGTGGGTGACCAGGTTTTCCTCTGAGACACCCAGGCAGATGGTGAGGGTCTCTCCCAGCGAGGACCGGTGCCAAAACGTCAGTCCAATGGTTGGTCCTGCAAGCAGCACCCCACCATGGGTAAGGAGAAACAGCAAAGAAGATTCAGCAATAGGAGCAAGTCCTCTGGGCAGGAGAAAATCCAGCACCAAAACCCATCTGCCCTCCAAGCTGGGCAAAGACCTAACCACCCCCAGCAAATAAACTGCCAAAAACCACACCAGTCCCCTCCCTTCCCCAGAACCATTCCAACAGTGCACCAAGGCATTGGCTGCACCTTTTGTCTCTTAATCAAGGCCCATTTGCCATTTCCATGACAGCAAATGGGAAGAAAATTCCCATAAGAAACCTAACCACCAAGTATTTTACATTGAGAGTCTTTTTTCCAACAGACACTGAGATGGTGATTCTTCTGACATGGACAAGTGGGGACATTTTTAAAAGAAGCAGAAAGGAGCCAGGAAAATATAGAAAGATGGAGGAGCCAAAAACCTGGAACTCATATCCTTTTTTTCAAGAGCGTGTAGATGGTTCATTAAAATGTGTTTCTTTTGGAAAAAAAAGAGCAAAACTTGTAATATCTTGTGCATTTTCACTGACCCTTTTTTGTCTGTTCTTGTAAAAGTCTATCTAGGAACCATTTCTTTCCTATGAGAAAAAATGCAATTTATTCTTCTCTGAGACCAAAAATTCAAATCAGGAAGAAAAATTGAGCAGTATTAACAAAAAAATAGGGAGCTGGGGAGGGGAAGACCAAAAATACACATGCATATACTCTCTTATACAATATGTATACATATCTTCTTATACATGCATTTAAATTCCTAAGATAATTTATTTGCTTTGATATAGTCAGGGCCCTGAACAGATTACTTTTTTTTGTCCCCTTTTTCAGTTTTGTTCAATATGCCTTAACAATACTGGATAGGAACACATTGCAGCAAAGGCCGAGCATAAAGAAACTGATCTAGTAGTGAGTGAATAATATAGGTACGATTGATCTTTCCATCTTTATTCTGCAGAAAAAGAGACTGTTTCAATGCTTAATTCTTATTACTGAAAAGTTAACAAGTACAGTTCATTCCAGCTTTGGAGAATTATTCATTTCCTCCATGGAAATTTCTTATTCATAGGCAATTAGCAGAGAATAAGTAGTTTTATGCTCATAACTTTGTATATGAAAAAAGAAAGCATGCCCTATATATTAAGTCAATAATTTATTGTTAGCATAATTGATGTCTTAATAGCCTAATCCAAGAATCATAATTAGTCAAGTTGTAATCATTTCAGATATTGAAATATACATTTTGAATTTTTAACAGCAAAGACAACATAATGGCAGTGGATAAACATACACTTTTACCTTTCATCTATTTTCCTGATATCCTGTAAGTCTATGCAGGATATCATTTCTCAAGCCCTCTACCATTCTAACATACCAGTATTTGTAAAACATTGTTAGAATTGTAAAACCATGATGGTATCATACAAAGTTAAACAAAAATAAATCAAAGTACCCAAAGAAATAGAAAAATCACTGTTGCAACTAACCCTCAGTCTTGAGAACTTGCAAACTCTTTACAAACATTACCTCCTGCTACAAAAACAAATCACCACCATATGACAGTGCTATGTAAATAACAGAGGGTCTAACAAAACAGGTCACTGTTAATGACTTGTTTCCTGGCATCTAAGCCCGAAGAAACCTTGACATCTACTGTACTTTTACATCCTCTCATGATCCTTGACCAAAATCTAACAAACAATTTCAGAATTTATTCTTGACATGTACTTCAGACCAATGTTTCTATTTCAGCTTCTGGAGTCCTTAGACACCAACAGAAGCTCAGACACTAAGTCTGGGCTGCAGCGGGGCAGCAGCTGGAGTAGATCAGCAGCCCACAGCTAGTCTCTCAGATGACGAGCAGCTAGACCAGTTCCCAGCAATTCCTGATGCAAACAGGAGCCTTTAATATTGCAACACTACCACTTCAATGTAGCATATTACACAAGCTTCAAAATTTATTTCTCCATGGTTTCAGAATACCAGGAAAAAAGAATAGGATGGCAGTCTGATTCAGGTCACAGCTTACTGTGGAACACATAGCTCTGTGTTGCCGCTAACCTATGCATCTTCCTTCCTTCAGCTTCTTCTCAGCTATTTCCCTTCTATCCACACAGATACTGTATTCACAGTGACATTCACTAGGCTGAACAAGAGTTATGGAGATAAATAAGTTCACTGAGCTAAAAATTTATGTTGTTTATTGCTAATTTCTTTATGGTGTGTTAGTTTTCAGTTTCATATGTCAAGAACATATGGTTTCATGAGTGCTAATACCAGTGCAGGATCAGAAGGTGAAATATGCTTTCACTAGACATAGATGATATACATTGAATTTGGACTATTATACTTTGTTCCCAAGGGCAGTGTAATACTTCACAACAACCAGTGTAAGTTGATTACAGTAAAATAAACAGGATAGATTTCCTTGTACCCATGTACATTGCATTTAGTGATATGTGTGGCTTCTGTAAAACAAGAGTTGAAAGCCTTTTACCTGGCAATGTACTCAATTGGTACTGCTGACTTGACAGTGAGTTGTTAATTTTGTCAACAAAGCAGATACTTCAGTGTTAAATGTTGTCTTAATCCGAACCATCTCTGTGTCTGCTCCTCCATAATTAAATTACTTAAGACAATTGCTGCTTGCCAAGAAATCAATCTGGATAACACAAATCTTGTCAAAGAGCAGAAGGAGGACATGATGAAATTTGGGGAGTTTTCCCCCTCAACTTCAATCATATAATCATAGAAGGTAATATAACCTGCTTGATGTAGAGAAACATAGTGCCTAATTGGTATTCCATTTATGCTTTCACATGAAACCAGACTTGTTTTTCTAAAGAGTAAGAACAGAATTTTTCAACAAATCCTTTGATGATGTTTTGCTTCTACTGTCTGTCTTTTACTATAAAGACTGAAATGAGATATATTAAAAAAATACCAAAGTCAGTATAACTACGCATTTCTGTTCACAAATGAATTATCACTTCCCACCCATCCCAAACTGATTCTTTTTTTTTCTCCTTTCTTCTTCAGTTTTTGCTTCAAAAAAAAAAGTGTGAAAATGAAAAAAAATGCTAGAACAGTTCCCTACAAACTGTAGTACCTTCTCTCTCAGATTTCATACTGAACTGAATTCAGCCCAGAAGAATTTGATGAGTGTGCCTACCAGATCAAACCCTCTAAATCAATACGGTATACATGTAGCATTGGGTCAAAATTGTCCTAAAACATCAGGGACGGTCATCCAAGTCTACTTGTCTGAGTGCAGATGTATTATCAAATCTTGTAACCTTGATTCTCTACGGACAGCAGTATACACTTCAAGTATATTTTTCATCCAGTCAAATTTAAGTATTTAAGCTAAAATCAATCAAGTTTGAAGAACACTTGTGTCTGTTCACTGACTGTTGGGAGAAAAGGGTTAAATGCAGAGGAGAAGGAAGGGATAGTTTGGCTCAAAGTGACCTCGTATCTAGGGATGCTAAAACTGTCAGTGCGGGAAGCTACATTTATTGTGCCTAGTGTTGTTCATCCTCTACATGTTTTGAGAAGCAGAAATCCTGTGGAGAGATAGCACACTCTCACAGAGATGTGTGAGTGCTTTTGTTATTGTGAGGCCGGCAGCGAACTCCACGTCCACCGCGGTCCTCAGGAGCTGAGCAAACAGAGCCTGGGTCCCCGTGTGTCTCTGCTGCCTGGAATTGCTAGCAAGGTAATGAAATAAACCTGCTCTCTGCATTTTGGCTGCGGTTTGATGGTTGCCCTTGGTTACCCATATGTGTCAACTCACACACCAACTGCTAAAGGGTATCAAGAATGATGGGATCAGATGTAGATGCCAACACGGACACAGTTGAATTCCAATGCTAGATGTCCAGATCGGGCCACCTGCTCGTGTAGGAATCTCTTCAACCTGGGGACCCTGGTGATCCAATATTCAGACATTGGAAGGGCTAAGCTCCATCCTGCCATTGGGTTGTAAAGAAGACAAAGTAGACAGTATTGCTTTTAAAGGCACAAAAACCAACTGACTGCTAAAGTGAGCTTAACATAAAAATTTAAGTAGGGTTAAGTTACAACAAATTTTAAAAATTGTACACCCTTTTTTTTTTTTCTTCTCTAATCATGTTCAAAGATTTGCATTCTCACTGAAACTTTTGAACATTTGGGTTTTGTTAAATAAAATGGATTTTCTACAGTTTCCCATGGGTTCAACGAGAGAAAGATATTTTTTCACACCTGCCTGATTTTTAGAGACAAAAAAAGTCATTGCTAAATTTTATCTGTCAAATTGACAAATTCAAATACACACTGACATGAATGATACCATTTGGTAAATGCAAGAGTCTCCTAGTGTTTGAGCTTTTGAGAAGCAGATTTCTACTGTGGTAAATTCATTGAGAGTTATTAGCAATGTCCAAAATATACTCAGTTCCAGGAAAGCTGGGCTGCGTGTTTCATTCAAATATGAGATATTTTTACTGCAAAACATTGAACTGATGTTCTAAATACACATTCTAAGGAAAAAATGCACATATATTGGTAGAACAGTGGCAGTCTAATCATAATCACTAAAGCTATAAATACACTGGAATTAGAATATTTCAATATTACAAGGAACCACTCAAAATTCATATTAGAAAATTGCAGATTTGTTCACTGAAACTGACTCTTGTAAAATAGCAGAGCATCAGAGCTCTGAGCCCTCTCTTTCCTGGCCTAATGTTTCCAAATATAGAGACATACAAATTAGCAAGGAAGATCCAAATTCTGTTCAGCTCTTTGCAAAATATTGATTAGCATAATACTACTCTATTTCACAGTTCCTTATTAGTTTACTTCTTTCACTGAATTCTGATGTAGCCGGTGTGCAACAACAGAGTTCTCAGTTCCTGTAGTACTGATGAATTTGTTCATACATTCTGAATTCACTGTTCAAGCATTCAAAGCTTTCTTAGATGCCCATCCTGTCCTGCTCCTCAGCCTCCTCATCTTAGAGGCTTGAGAATTGCTGATTCTTTGAACCCAGCAGATCACTGACTCAGCATCAGATGAAAGGCTGGAAATGCAGTCCATTCAGTTTTCTTTTTAACATATGTTAGGAGTGTTCGCTTCCATATTATGGAATGGCTTTGCCAAGTCTTTAATTTTCCTGTTTGCAAACAGAAATCTGATCTAAAAATGTATGTAAAGAGTGTATTTATGCTCAGTTAGCCATCTAAAAGTTAAATGGCTGGTCAGAGTTCAAAATGTTGCTTCCCTATATAGTTACTCAAGACAAAGAGGCAACTCCTAGAAGGCAATCCATCCCATCTTGGTTGTGTGTCTGAGATAAGGGCATGAATTTTCTGTGGCAGAATCTATTTCTTTATTGACTAAAAGGGGAGGGAGAAGAGGCCTAGACAAATAGTTTGACTAGATGCCTATTTTTCAGGCAGCTAGAATTAGGTAAGATGCAATTCATCCAGAAATGCCTCCCTGTCAGATGCCAATAGACCAGTGTTCTCTATCAGTTAGGTATGCAAAAATAAAAATATCCCTTTAATCATGCAGAAATATAAAATATACCAGTTTCATACCACATTAATGCCCACATGGACATTTACAGTCATTCAGAAAATAATTCTCAGCCTCCAGGCCCTTAAAACTTCTCTCTGGTAGAAATCCTTTGCCCAGAACTACAAACACATCTTCAAACAAATATAACACAGAAGGAGTTTCATATCAACTCCTTCTCTCTCTTCAGCTCATGACTGACCTGCATTAATAACAAAAAAAAAAAAAAAAAAAGTCATTAATCTCTTAAATATAATATCAGCGGGCTAAGTGCAGATTTTTAATTACAGCATGGAGAGAGGGACTAGAAAAAGAACAGAAAATAGGAACAGGATGGGAAACTTCAAAAAAGTGCTTATCAGTGAGAAGCAAATAACTTTTAAATATTATGCAAGTTCTCTTACAACTTTAATATGATAGCAAATATAGCTTCTTTTTTGTGGTGGAATGTGCTGTCAAAAAAAAAACTAAAGGTCAAAAGAGTGTGAGTATGTCAAAAAAAAAGTAATATCTGACTTCTGGAGTACATGAGGTACAAGAGAATGTGGAGATACTACTGACGTTTTAAAACTTGTGAATTTATTCCAGTGAGAGCTTAAGCGATCAATTCCAGCTGCCACAGCAGATGAAAAAAGATCAAATATCCAAAGCATTGACATTCCTATTTATTCACCTAGTGTGATTTGAAAGAATGCTTCACTAAATCCAAAAGATCTTTGTCAGTGAGGATAAGTTACCCAAATTTTGTAGGAGTTACTCTTTATTCTCCATGCTGATACAACGCAGAGAAGTTGTGGGCCTAGAGGTTTTTTGTTTATCATGGAATGGACCCTGGGAGATCTCTAGGCTACTCCTCTGCCAACAAAAGGGCCACCTCTGGGGTCAGACAAAGCTGTTCAGGTCTTGGAGCAGTTGAGGAATAAAGTCCTCTGAAGGATGGATGCCTCTCAGGACAACACAATCCACTGCTGACTGTCCTCAACAGAAGAGGAAATAAATAGGTCTTCTTTTTTCCTCATAGTACCCTAATAAATACGGATAAGAACTTGAGAAAACTTTAAAACTGAAAGAATTTCAAGTAGTTAATTTGGACCTTAACCATTTCAGTTAAACTTGCTGGTGATAAGTCTGGGAAAAGAACAGAACAAATACCAGGATTTAGGTTATTTGATTTCAAGTCACAGAGGAAAACAAAAATCTGAAATAAAGTGAAGAAAAAACAATTTGTCTTCTATAGATTTTATTTTTTTTCTCCGACACATAACTAAAATTGTGCCCTATTGGTTTGAAACAACGACACAAATGAGATCATCTATTTCCAGCTTCTTTTGGAAGCTGGTATCTGATAGGTGTCCAGTTGGTATCCAATCCTGTTGCCTTAATGACTCTCCCAGAATAATTATTAATGGGGAATAAAAAAGAAAATGCTGCTACTTTGAGTTTTATTTAAACATTGACTTTAATTTTAAAAACTAATGAAGTGTTGAAATTTTTGGAATATTACTTGGAGAGTTTATCCAGTCTTTATTTATTAATATGTCTATGTTTTCAACAAATTCAAGCAGCTATTTAACCTATGGAAATATAGATTATTTTCTCAACAATCAAATATTTATTTATATGTACCTTGAATACCACCTTTTGTGTTTATATTTAAACATTGAGTTGTTATAATAATTTATCTTGATTAGTACAATTTCCCTTACATTATTAGCTAGAAAAAAATATATTATCATTGTAATTTTTCCATTGCCATGCAATTGCCATACATTTCCTTGTATTTATACTAAAAATGTATTTTAATTATCAGCCTCTTTCTTCAGAAGCAAAGAAAATGGAGAAAACAAAACCTTGCTTTTTTTTTTTTTTCTGTACAAGCCAAGGAACATTTTCATGATTGGTCTTCTCTTTATATGATCTCATATGGACGGTATGAGTCATCCTGAGTAGACTGCTCTTCTGCAGCATTTAGTTAAGGGTTGTCTTGAGACTCCAGGCATTATGAAAAACTCTTGCAGTTTGGTTCTTTAATATTGCTTGAAAAAAATGGAATAGAATTTATTTCCCCAAGAAATTTAATAAATATTTCCACTGTATATTATAAATAACACATTTCTGACTTTGGTTGTTTTTTTGTTTGTTTGTTTGGTTTTTTTTTTCATACACCCTACTGAAGGAAGCTTATTAAAGTCCTATAATTCATATTTTGAGACATTTTATATTCCCAGTCTTCTTACAGATTACTTAATTGTTCTCATCAACATTTTCTTTCTGTTTCTGTGAACATTGTATAAACTTCAAGTATGATTCCACAGCAAGTGCAAAGGGAAAGAGAATAACCTGAATAATGTCTTTCACATTTCTATATGTTTTTACTGAGTTGTTCTTAGATTAATATTTATGAGAACCAGATAGTTATGTTATATAATCGAATTCGCTGTTAAAAAAAAAATCTTTTAATGAGCTTGTCAGTCTCCTATTAACTTTGTTCAGATTTTTGTCATCATCAAGGGCTGAATAACACCATTCACAAATATTGTGCTATTTTAGCAGTACTAATCTGTCAATAAATATAAAAATATTAATATTTTAAAACATTGTTAAAGTAATAAAAATTTTAATAAAGACAATTGAATTAAGCACACAATAATGACAAATCTTAAATTCTAGAAATGCTGCTCTTATGTATTGTT
Organism: Sinosuthora webbiana; assembly: GCA_013397395.1. Taxonomy (NCBI): domain Eukaryota; kingdom Metazoa; phylum Chordata; class Aves; order Passeriformes; family Sylviidae; genus Sinosuthora; species Sinosuthora webbiana. The sequence goes on from VXBN01012213.1 coordinate 1,043,155, forward strand.
TTACAAAAGGGAATGAGCAGATATCATATTCTAGCAATTGTTACTCTACTGACTTATCTATTACATAATGTCTATCCAATCAGAACTAATTGCTTATGATATGAGGAATAGATGAAAGCAAACAGTCTCAGGATGACCTTCACACAGAATTTCCCTGAAGTTAAAGACAAATCATTCTAAAATCTATAAATTTTCCGTATGAGAGATAACTATTGAAAATAAGTGATCATTCTTACCTTGATTACTTTATAGTCACTTACTTTTTAAAACACGCTGCAAAATAAAAAAAAAAAAATCTCTGAAAAAAAAAAAGTTAATTTTAGTAGTAAGTCTAGTAGCTGATTTCATTCACTGAAATCAGCTGTTTTCCCTCAAAATTTTCTAGTTCTTTTAGAAATGAAAATGGGTAAATAATGATATCTTTTTCTACTAACACATAAATCTTTGAATATCTTCATACTAGTAATACTTAAAATTTACCTAGATACCTTATTAGTTGAGCTATTTTAAACTATATTTTCTCATACTTAAAAAGCAAAGGAATTTTAAAAACTAGATTATTTGTAAAAGATAGCAATCTAAAAAAGTCCTCAATTTACGTTATCAATATCCATCACTAGGCTTATTAAAATTGCACCATGACAGTAGAAATTCAGTGAGAGAAGACATAGATAATGACATTTTAAAAATCTTCAACTTTCCTATTGAGACTAACTGAAAAAAGAAAAATAATACATATTTAATTATGTCCCAAGCCTGCTAAAACTTATGCATGTTTCTAACTTAGTGGCAGTAGTTGCATTCTTTTCAATATCACTATTATTAGCAAACTATTACACGGATGTATAAGCTTTGGCAGGGTGAAAGTTTACAAACTGGCTTCCTTGAGATAATGAGTCCCAGTTTTTCCTTCTGAAATGATGTAAAAAATGGCATAATGGCTTGTAAATATTAAGAGTAAACTTTTTTTTTTTTTTTCTCTGTAAAATGGATGAGATCTTTAAAATGAAGAAAGAATAAGTTAACAGCCTTGAGAAATAGGATGAGCAGAAAGCAAAGAGCAAGGTGATCACGTAAAGGCCATAACAAGTGCAATACTCTCACAGGCACAATAACAATACACTTGGATCTTACACTCCTTGTGTAGTAACCATCTGAATATAAGTAAATTTCCTTTTCCTGTGATAACTGCTTACAATCTGTAGGAAGCAATTATTAATGATTGTGGAGATAATGTTTCTGTTGGGAGAATTTCTGAGCATTTACAAGAGATATCTGATGGGAACTGCTATTGAAGGAGTTCTCTAACTTGAAAGAAAAGCAGTCTTGGGTTCCCTTTACAGCCAAAGGAAGGATGTACTTATTTTTAATGATTTGCATTAAAGACCTCAGGCTACTTTCTCTCCTGATATAAGTGCTTCTGTGGAGCACTAACACTGTGTAGAATATGTGCAACAGAAAGAGGGGAAAAAGAGATTATCATAGTACTGTTGAAGGAAAACAAGCCTGAAGGACACAATGAACACAGCTGCTTTCTAATCTGCAGGAGATTCTGATTTTGAAACTTTTTTTGTCTATTCAAAGTAATAACTTGGTCTTGTACATGTTTGACTGAATGGGACCCAATGTGCATACTACAAAGTGACAATATTGTAAGAAAATGTCCCTTAATTCTAAGTGGTATTAATTGCTGCCTAGGTGTATGACTTTAAGTTTACTCTTTGATCAGCTCTTAATGCACATGAGAATTGCTCACCTTTGTACATGGCTGTTATTCTGAGAGGATTTTAGCCTTTAGAAGCCATTGAAAGTGTAAGCAGAACAATGTAATTGCTCAATGGTCTGTTTTAGAAAGAGACTCTACACAACGTGAGATAATTTGGGCAGAAAGAAGTCTGGTGGCCATCAAAAGATTTTCTTCTCTTTATCCCAGCTATTTTCTATTAAATGTAAAGTTAGAAAATACTTTTACTATAATTTAGTAGGTACAGTCCCTATAATGAGTCAATTAGCTCTTGGGACATCTCTATTAGATCAGTGTTACACCTAGATATTAGGATGACTCTTAAAATACCTCCAGCAAATAACTAGTGAAAATCACTGTAAACCAATGTCTTAAGTATGCTGCATGAAAGTCTTGTTTGTAAAACATTTCCCTATGATGCTTTAAACTGCTAAAGCATTTGATTTCCTTTTAAGTTTTGTAGTCCTTATGTTTAAATAAACTACCAAAAAAGTAATATAATAATTACTTAAAATTAATCAAAAATTAGTTTCCTTAACCAAAGGTATGTATACATAAAAAGATATAGGTACATACAGCACACAAGTTACTCTTTAGCTTTCATAACTGCAAGAAAATGCCTAAAATTATAACCTGGCTTCATTCTGTAGTCTCAAAATCCAAGAGAAGAGTAAAATCATTTCTGTTTTATACACCACTAATTTAAGGACAGCTACATCTTGGCAGGTATTACCATACAGCTTGGAAGAATAGGGAAAAGTCTTCCACAACAGTTTGGAAAATAGGCACCAGATGAGTGGTGGCAGTGATGTGTCCTTGGCTTCCCTGGGCAACACTTTCTGGCGTGGTCTGTGTGAGTCCCTGGCACTTTACTCCTCCAGTTGCCCTCAGCAGCCCAGTTCTTCAAGTCTTTGACACAGAGACAAGTAGAAAGTTGTGGCATTAATTTACTGTGTCCTGACACTCACAACAGACATCTGTCCAAAGGTGGCCCAAGAGAGACAGACTCCTGAGTTCCTGTGTTTGGTAAATATGGTGTGCTTATGAGAAAATAAGAAGTTTGTGCAACTGAAGACAATATAATTCTGCAGTGATATTAAAACCAAAACCAGGCAGCGTTATCTATGCCTCAGAAACTGGTTCACATCATTTGTGTCCTTGCACAGGATAACAGTTTTTCCTACTTTTGAATAGTTTCAAAGCTCTGAGTCTCATCATGACAGAAGAATCACAAAGAGAAAAATGCATAATTTGTAAAATTTATGTTAGTCAAATGATGAATAATGGGATTGGTCTCATCTTCATAACCCCCATCTATTGCCTTCAATATTATCAATGCTTTTTTCTTTTTTTTTTAATAGGGTCGCACTTCCTGCATTACTTTAAAAGTATTGTGGATATATGGGGAATTTGTTTGTATTTCAGTAGTGAAGTTGCTTTTGTGCACCACAAATACTTAAACATTGGCTTACCCTTGTTAAGGCCCAACCTAGCAATTAAGTTTTATAACTTGACAGCAAAAACCATAGGTTTCTTCTCTTGTAGTAGCAATTAGGGAGGCATCTGTCAGTTGTTTCACAAATACTCTTCTAGCATGGGTTTAAAGATGGGAAGCCTAAATCTACCTAAAAAAAAATACCTTGTCAAATTTGGACCCATTAACTCCTTCCTCATAATTTTCCATGAAGTTTTTTTGATTAATTTTTTTAGCAAGTGGTGTTTTTTTGTTTGTTTGTTTTTGTTTTTCTTTTTCTTTTTGGTTTTGAATTTTGTTGTTTTTTGATTTTTTTTTTTTTTTAATTTAAAGTTCCTCTAACTAGAAAGTTTTTTATCATTAGACTAAAAATTGTTCTCAAAAAATATTTTTGTTTTGTGAATGTCTCTATTGGAAAATGTTTTCATTTACCTACATAAATTATAGATAAAAATAAATCTTAATTATCATACAAACCTTATTCTAAGAGATGTGGGGTTTTTTTGTGTGTGTGTGTGTGTTTTTTTGTTTTGTTTGTTTGGTTGGTTTTTTTGGGGGGGGGTTTTTTGGGGGGTTTTGTTTTGTTTTGTTTGGTGCTTTTTTTGGTTTTTTTCGTTTTTGTTTTTTTTTATTCCCCAAAATTATTCCAAGATCTTCATCCAAATAAATGTCCTTGAAACAACATGGGGGTTTCCCTGCAAGTTGGGGAAAATATGTGATAAAAATCAAATTGCTAAAAAGCCCGTTTTTTCTGTTCCCTTTATTGTCAACATATTTGATCTCATACCAACACTCATTTAAATTATTTATTTTAAAAAGTAGTATGCTGCAGGAATATATCTGCAACATCATCAAGCAAAACATGTAATTGTTGAGAAAACATGCTGATCTTGTATTAATTTCTACTTCCTTCAAAACAATTGTTTTGACGAGTAGGAAGAGGTATATTTCTTATTCAATAGAAATATTGAGTTCAACACAGGAAAAGTCTTTAAGGTACTGTTGACAAATGAAGCATTATGAAAAATATTTCTCCCCAAATTTGCATTTACTCTTTTGGAGGTTTCTTGTGTTTCCTTTATTTTTTAATTTTTCCTTTCACAATCATTGTGGATTTCAACACACTGAAAATCAAATAGTGCTCAAAAGGCCCTGCAATAATGTTGAGATGGTGATTTTTGTATGGAATAGGAGAAGCATACCTATGCTTCATGCATGTAACAGCATACAACAGCAGCAGTTTAGGAATACAATATTACCATGAACCTCTACTGAGAATACAGTCTCAGCTACAGGAAAGTGATTCTTGGTGGGGCAGGGTACATCAGATGTGTGCATACACGTGTATGTGAGCTATAATAGAAACCTTTTGACAGAAATCACTGTGCAGCTATAAAAATCCCATCCTGATGAGTATTTTTTGGTTATGTATGGCTGGACAGAGTGATGCTGGTGGTGTTGTCCCACCTAAACTCCACTTTGGAAAACAGTGATGTAACCTCTAGAAGACTCAGGTGTTGTCAAACACAGCCCTTTTCATCCTCCTGTACAACACCAGGCATTTAACAACATTTCTAATGCTCTCTCATAGTACAATGAACACAGGATTGTGCTCATAAGATGCTATTTAGATGGCTAGAAGAAGTAAGATGGTTACAGTATTACACAGCAAACTATAAAATCTGAATCTGATTGAAATAGTAATTGGACCAGACTGATTTAATTATTGATCTTGTGGCTGGAGTTAGAGATATACTAATTAAAACTCTATCTTCCTGTCTATAACCTACATTTCCTCCTTGAACCAGAGGTCACTCTTAATACTTTGAAGAGTAACCAGATTGGAACACCTGGGCAATTACCCTTATAAAAAAGGAGGCAAATATTTTATAACTCATTAGATTAATACATCAATAAGCCTTTCCAAAAGCCACCAACAAAAGAATGACAAGCTTTGAGTTAAAATCTGATCAGAGTTAATACAGCAAGTGAAGAGTAGATATTAGTCCCAGAAGTGGAAATAAATGGGAAAAAATTTTGCTCCAATGAAGCTGCTAACATCTGATCTGAGGATCTGAGCTAGAGCACAGCCCATAAGATCATCTGCAATTTTTTTGTTGTAGGTACTTCAAGAGATTTGAAAAGCATAAAAGCAGGAGCATGGATATGCTCTTTAAAAAGCAAAACGGAATTAATTAGGTGGGATGGAAGACTCCCTTAACATAGGAAAACCTGTATTCTAAAGCACAATTTCAAAATACTTTCCATTGTAATTTTTATTCCTCTTTTTTCACTATTAAAAATAGATGAAAAATAGAGTGGACAGCTTGGATTCCTTGTGAAATGGATTATTAGAGCAGACATGAAGACTGATGGAACTGAATGCAGTTAGATAGTATGATAGGTGAAAGAAGGATAGAGTATCATAGTAACAAGTATGGAGCTTTATTTGTTAACTTACTGTAGCAAGTCAGCTCTGTCAAAGACATTAAAATCTGATCATAGTTTGCTAACTAGTATGAAATAAATCAGATGAATAAATCAAATCATAGAAAAAAGGTATGCAATGCCTGCTCTGAAAAGTTTGAGAGGCAATTTTTATCTTTTTTCCCTCAAATTCAAGAATGCATAATAGTATATCTGTTCAGATGTAATTTAAAAATTGTAGTTTTCAATAATGTGTAGTCTTATGCAAAGTTTCTCAGTTTTCTTCTGGATAGTTTCACAATAAATGCAGAAAACAAAAAATGGTAACTATTCATGACAAGTATTATTATCTTTTAGTTTCTGAAAATATTCTACTGATTTTTACTTATACACATATAGATTCTAGTTTTGTACAAGAGACAGCCTGTTTTGCAAATTCACATGCAGCATTGCTTTACAAATACTAACTAATGTAAAAAAAAGAAAAGATATTTTTAGTCAATCAGGACTGGAAAAAAAAAAAAAATTCTTAACTATGGCTTTTAGGATTAATCCATAAATGTAGAATTCTGATATGCAGTCTAGCTTTCAAAAATTTTTATACACTATTCAAAAGTGTGAAAAGTTTTTCCTTTTTAATTTTAATCCAAATGTGGTAATCATTTTATATTAACACAGTAAAGCTCATACATAACCAATTACTATGGAATTTGTCTTCATTGATACACAAAAAAGCTTTAATAATAACTCAAATTATCATGGCTGTACGCAGTCAAACTACCAGCTATGTCGCTATGTATTCTAGTCTACAATAAATATATGCTAGGTCATTCTTCTTCCACCACTAATGTGTTTTATGTCACAGAATATGCGCACCAAGTGTCTTGCACATAGGCAGATATTGCCAGGTGTCTGGCTTGCCTCTCTGTAGGGATGCAGATTTTTACTTGAGCGTAAGGAACAGATGATACGTTGTACATTGTCACGGCTTGTCAGAAGTTACTATATTTGCCTTGCCCCGTTGCAGAAAGTAGCTCACACATTTTTATCCATTATAAAAAGGCACCAGACATACCCAGAGCTGTCTGAAAGGACAATCAAGCTCACTCTGAGGACATTGATGGCTGAAATGGCAGAACGCCAAACATTTAACTTAAATGAGAGAACATATTAAACTGGAATAATCTTGCCAATATACTTTCTTCTTTTCTCAGAAAAGAGAAGCTACTGAGAAACAGACCCCAGCACAGAGCAGTCACTCTGCCAAACAAATGCATTAGAAATTTTCACAGGATGAAGACGCAAATTCGAGTGTAAGCCAGATGTATAGCTAAGCACACTATGTTGAATTCTCAAGAGTCATACAACCTCTCAGAGGAATGTTTGTATCTGACATTATAACATTACCAACTCTAATGAAGATATTCACCTGAACCACAGAGACGGAAGCTGCCCCTTTCCAGTTCTGATGTTCCTGATGTGCCTAAACACACATTTTTGTCACTGTTAAACATATGAAACTATCTTCTGCAATGCTCTCGAGTGTCTTTGAATAAGACACTAAGCATAAACACAGCTATTGGTGCAACTCAACTCCACAGTGCACATCTATAATTTCAGAATTATGCCAAGTTAAAAAAAACAAACCATACAACAACATCTGTTCTTGAGTTAAAAGAGCCAAGCAAAAATAAAAATATTTTCATCTATATTAAATCTGTTCTTTTAAATTGACATTAGGTTATGGCATTTGAAAAGCTTAATTTGAAAGCCCTTTGGTGAATTTTCTTGTGTAATCACGTTTCTTACCCACTCTGTAGAGTTCTCATCTTACAGCACAAAGATGGAATTATGCTGTCACTTACTGGTTTTACACCAGAGGAGTCAATTTTTCATTTGGTAATGTAATCTGACAGTCTGACAAAAACATTGGAAAAAGCATGATGTGTATTCAGCTCTTGAGAGAATCAGAACTGGTGGAAAAACAGATACTTTGAATACTTGTCTAAATGGGAAACTCACTCCCAAGTAACATACTGCAGGCTTGTGTCATTCATAGTCACTGGAATTTCTTTTACTGACCTCTCATGGTGCCACATCAGGCCCAGGAAGGTAGCTATAGATTACCTTATGTTATAGGTATAGCTGCACCATGAACAAGGCATAATTTTCAGCTGTGACTAAAGAGGTTCCCCTTCTTTTTCTAAAAGGAAACAAGTTCATTAATCACTCCTAATACTGTCCTCCAGCCATCAATGGAGGCTTGTATCCAGACTTAACCTGGTTTACATGACTTCTACCATAAAGCTAAATCACCAGCTGTAAAGTGTTTTATTTACACTCAAGTACACTCAAGTACATCAACTTTTTGGAACAGTGACTATGAAAAGTCCAGAGTAATTAAGTCACTATATGCTCCCTATCAGGGTTAGATTAAAAAAAAAAAAAAAAAAAAAATACAGCTGATGTAATTAAATTAAATTTTAACTTCCATGTTTTTCAGATTCTGTGCTGCCTAGGTGTGTAGTTCTGAGCCCCATATTAAGTGCAAGTAGGCTCTCTTCACAGATTAGGTAGACAAAAAAATCCTTTTCCTGCTGAAGACCAACGACAACTTTAAGGCCCAAAAGCATGGTGGACTGAAGGGAGGAACAAGAAGGATGGTACTCACAACCTGAAACTGTAACTGGACAATTAAACCCCAATATAAAAATGGACCAAAACTTATATAAGACCTCGCGACCAGTCAGCCATTTTTGTGACCATTCTTAGTCCCCCTTGGGTGTATCCCTGGTCGGGCTCTTGTCCTGTCCAAGGTATACCCTAAAGGCCTCTCAATAAACACCTACTTTAGCTCTGTCCAGTGTCTGTTTCAGGTCAGCCTTCCCAAGGCATCACAACAAATTTCAGTTGTTCTAATGGAGATTTAACAGGGATCATGATCCTTACCCATAGAAAGAAATGAGGGAGCATGCGTTGCAATGTGTGTAATTATCATCTTTTGACTTTTCCTTTATCTTTGGAAAGCTTTCCTTAAAAGCAATGAGTTTCAGCCTTACCAAATTTCTACTAGTTTAGATCAAACACTATAAACACACAAACTCTATATGTAATAAAGCTAAGGGCAGATATCTCAAAGGTAGTTTCACTGCCTTAAATCTGGTAAGGTGATAATTGGATTCTTGACATCATTTCAGTCCATACTAAACCTCATTCCAGCTAGACTATCTTTGATTATTTTACACGGATCTTGGCCCAACTGTAGCAAGCAAGCACACTAAATTCAATTATATGTTTCTCTCTTCTCTCTCAGGTATTCTGACATGTAATGCAACTAGGTATATCATATGTGTAGTCAAAAAGATATAACTATTTTTTAAAAGGAATAAGCAGCACACTAAAAAAATAAACAAGAAAAGTTCATATTAATATCAAGTTTGTATTTTACCTCGGAGATAATTCCTTAACTGAAATTTAAGATAAAAATAATTTAAACATTTTAATGACCTGATTCTCATACATAGAAAGAATAAATAAAGAGGAGAAAAGATTAAAATTAAGAGTAGAGAACATAAAATGTAAGCCTAAGACAGGAATTTCAATGAGAGAAACACTATTAAACCAAAGAAAAGTCACGACAATTTTAACATAAAGTTCAAAGATGAACAAAAATCTTTTTCTCAAATACAAGAGAACTCCAAACTTTAAGACTTTTAAAAATACTATTTACAAAAACAAAAACAAACAAACAAAAAAACCCACCAAAAAAACACCTTATTCCCTTTCTTTTTACGAATATTGATGTCTTTGTTCATTCCAGCAGACCCCTTTTATCTCACATTTTGGAAAGAAAATAAATCTTGTTGAATGATGTTCACAGGTATCTTTTGTCAGAAAGATTATATGAAACAAAAAGATTTTGGAAAGGGGGTTAAATTTTTTTTTTTTTTTTTTTTTTTGAAGTTAAGCTAAATGCACTTATTAGAAGGATTTTTTTTTTTATTTTTTTTTAAGGATGAAATTTACCAGGTGTTTTTTGGGAAAGAAAAAAATAATGACTAAGCATGTTGTCTTAATCATGAATACAGAAATTTCGGGTTATAATTTGTACTGAGTTTCTTGCTCAGGAGCATTGCATATGTTACCACTAGTCATTTATGAAGGAAAAGGATGTGAAAATGGTACCTACAGCAGTCAGTCTTCAACCTTTATGTGGAAAGAGACTACAAGAAGTCATTTGCCATGGAGTACCTCTAGTGGGACATCCTGCCCCTATTTTTCCAGTCTGCATGTATTTGCTGTCACAAGCACCGGCTTTGTTCTAAACAGGCCATGACTTTTGATGGATTTGAAACTCATAAAGTGATCGTTTTGTACTCAGGAAAGTGCAGTGTTACAAAAATCTTTTATTTGAAGGAGAAATTATATATAGAAGGTTCTTTTATTAGATATATATAGATTCAGAGCATATAAAAAGAAGGTGTTCTGGCAGTTGGGTAAAAGCAAGTGGATTAAAAAAATCAAATTTAGTGTAAAATCCTGTAAGTTCTCAATTGCAGAGCACAGCAGCAGCATAAAAACTGCACAAGCAACGTGAAATTTAGGCAATATTTAAGTCAGTGTTTTCCAGCTACAGAATATTTCATAGCTTTTCTGAAACACCATTGTTACATTTTACTATATTGCCACCTCTTAAACAGCAAAAAAATATTTTAGTCATCTCATTCCTAATACGCTGGGAGAGCTATATTTTATGGCATTTGATGGAAAAAAATTAAATCACCCTCTTTCTTTGCATCCCAATATTCCATATGGGCTGGCCTTTTTAGAGTGTTGTTTGATATTCTGCAAAAGTCACCAGTTAGAGAAATAAAACCCCAAATATTTCATAAAGGAATAAGCATACAGCATCTATAAACAGGAAGATGAAAAGAGATGACTGTTTGGGCTCTGAGTAAAAACCATTCCTAGTATTATGCTGCTTGATGCCCACAGCATCTTAGAAAATTAGAATAATTATGATCTAATGTAAAGGTACTTTTGGTGTTTGTGAAAGGAATAATCTCCAGATTACAGAAAATTAAGTGGTGGGTCACAGAAAACTGAATGTGGGTTGGAGGACAATATTTCATGTAGATGATCAGACCAAAGGAAACACAATTTTTTAAATACTTGATAAATATTTAAGCATCTAAAAGATACCACAAAAAATAAGTATTTAAACTAAAGAAAAAAGTACATTAGCATATTTCTAACAAACAAAGAGTATTAAACTTACACAACATAATTGTAGACTAATATGGGAATAAACACAGAAATTATCACAAGGAAGCTAAAATTTTAAATTTGAAGGAGCTTCTACTAAGTGTTGGGTAGTTACAAATTTTAGTTTGAAGTACATATGCAGAATCATATGTGATCATAAAACAAAACAGTCTCCTGTTCCCCTGCAAAGATTTTTAATGTATATATTAATAATCTGTTATTTTTAAAAGTTTTATTATTCAGCATTTTGATTTTTATCCTACATTGCCTAGAGAGAATTTACTGAAAAGTCATAGAAAATAATTCCCCCTGGTCTGTTGCCTTTTTAAGAAGCCAATGAGGTAAAAAAGTTGAGTTGATAAAGTCTGATTTACTTCAAGGTGATGTGTCTTTGTCAGGAGCTTTTTAAACCTCTTTAACACTGAGAGGATGCTGAAGCACTGTTGAGTCACATCTATTAATTCATAATAGACATGTTATAATTAAAGTAAAACTGTCTGAATAAATGAAAATCATTTAATGGGAAATCACAATGGCATCAAGATATCTTAAGAAAACACATTTAACAACAGCAAAAAATTTTAGACAGTGTGTTATAATTAAATAGTGAATGCTTTTAAAAACACATTACTTTTAACCTGACTAAGGTTAAAAAATTATGTGAAAACAATTAAAATGAAAAAGTATGTGGATTAGTTATTGTAACATTAAGCAAAGCTATATTCTATTTCACAGTTTGCAAACCTGATTTTAGTTTGTATAAAAGACCAACGGATGGAAAACAGAAAATAATTTACATTAGACAGAGTTTATGTGAATGAATCCTCTCTCTGCGAATGTACAAAAATGAGAAAGAAAAATTGAGAAAAATATATTCGTTTAACAAGATATTGATTGTTCTATATAAGGAATTTCAAGGAGAGAACAGTTATCCCCTCATGATAATGTGCTTGTTGTTTCTTTGCAGCCTTCCAGGTCTACAGGCACATATCACTGACATTTCTGAGATTAGCAGCATATGGTTTTCATATTAAAAAGTCAGTTTGACTCTAACAAGGCAACATTTGTAGACTCTGAGAGTTGCAACAAAATATTTCCAAGACCAAATCCAGAAAATTAGAAACAACAAGACTATGCAATAACATCCTTTTGCGCAGGTGTAAGGAGAAAAAAAAAATGGTGATGAAATAATCAACTACTTGTGACTTCTCAATCTCCCATGACTGAGATTTTGTAATTTATTCATCATTGATCGTGATGCTTTATTTAACTGCCCTGGAATCATTCTTAACTGAATACTTAATATTAGGTCACTAGACAAAAATTTGGTGTTCTGTTTAATACATAATAAAATAGAAATATTAACAGGGATAGTGACTAAAGGTGATAAATCAGCTCAGGAAAAAAACCTGCTATCAGAGGCAAGCACAAAAGTAAGTGGAAATTACAAATACCATTTTCATTAAAACTACAAGAGCTTTTTGTAAAACCCAAGACTGAGTTCTTCACCCAGTCTTTCTTGGATTGAATAACAAAATCAAAATTGAATTAAATAAATGCTGGCTTTCAATTGCCTTTTTTTCTTTCTTTCTTTCTTTTTTCTTTTTTTCTTTTTTCTTTTTTTTTTTATGAGACTATGTAAAATTCAAATATTTCAAAAGAGTGATATAGTTATACAAAAAGAAAATCACCATTGAGCTAGATTTCATGGTATGTTATTTATAGGTAGGTAATGGAAAATCAGGTGATATTGACAAGATTAAAGTTCTGGCTAAGCCTGATTCATAATTTAGCAAATATATCAGCTGAGTAACTGGCTAATATATTTTATTTATTATTTTTCAGGTTTTCAATATTTTTACCTGATTACACTGAGGTATTCTTAACAAAGTAATCAGTCATTGAGTCCTAGCACACCATGTGAATGAAAATTAAAGTTGTCAGTAGAGCGGTATCCAATTTGCTTTTAAAGACCACACTATTATGTCTGTTACTTTGAGCAAAGATTTGTTTTCATAAGGAATTTTCCATCCATGCCTTGGGAAAAAAAGAAAAAAAAAAGAAAAGAAAAAAAAAAAAGAAAAGACAAAGCTAGATGTTCTCTGAAAATTGTGTCATTGGTTACTAGCTTCACTTGATGTTTCTTGTAGGATTTTTTTTGTTGTCGTTGTTTCATTGTTTTTCTTTAGTTTATTTCAGGTTTATTTACAGACTCATTTATACAATTTTCTGGTCTGTATACTTTTTAATTTAATGAAGGGTCTTTTTCTCTTATGCAATACTTGCACATAGTTTTCAGGGTTCCAAAGAAAGCAATAGCAAAAAACAGCACAGTGGCTCTCCTGGTAAAGATACAAATATATCATCTGCCATGCTGTGATAAATCTAAGGTAGATCTGTGAGGGCAGATAGTGGTGAGCTGGTTTTGGCTGGGATAAAATGAATTTTCTTCAAAGTAGCTCTATGGATCTATGTCTTGGATAGCGTAGGAAACAGTGTTGATCTTTAGCCATTACTAACCAGTGCTTACACTGGGCCAAGGCCATTTCTGTTTCTCACCCCAGCCCTCCAGCACAGGCGGGGGGTGCACAATGAGTCTGGGGGGAACACAGCAGGGACAGCTGGCCCCAGCTGTTCAGAGGGATGTCCCACACCATGTGGTCTCAGGCTCATAAAGCTGGGAGAAGAAGGAGGAGGAAGGAGGCGACATTTGGAGTGATGGTGTCTGTCTTCCCAAGTCTCCATTGTGTGTGATTTTTATTTTAACCCACCGGTTTTCTAACTTTTACCCTTCTGATTTTCTCTGCAGTCCCAGTGGGGGAAGGTGAGTGAGCAGCTCTGTGAGGCCTTAGTTTTTGACTGCTGTCAAACCACAACATGGTGCTTATCAATATCCAGTTATTTGAGTCTCTGGCTTTTTGTATCTGGACTTGACTTCTACTGTTTTATTCAACTTTTGTAAAAAGCAAACAGTAATTTTACTTAGTATCTTCCTAAGAAAAAAGAGATAGAAAAGTATCCAAGAATGAAGCGTAGACATTGTGATGTTCAGGTCTACAATTCCTTCCATCAATATTCTGGTTTAGCATAGAATTGTAAAATACCTTATCCTTTACTTACTGAAGGAAATAAAGCTTCACAATAATAAGCATAAATAAGCTTGTTAAAGTGAAAGAGGAAAGCCTGTTTCGGAAATGTTGCTTTCACCATTCACTTAAGCTAGATTTCCCTTGTTTCTGGTCTTCATCAAAGAATAGAGCTTCATTATAGTGTAATGGAGCAGGTGTGCACATCTTGTTCATTAAATGTGAAAGATAGTATGAGACTATTTTCCTTGTTAATCATCTTCTGAGAAGTCACAAGTGAGGACGTGAATATCAGTCTAAATTTGTTACAGTATGAATTTGAACTGTAATGGTTTAAACCCTCATAAATAGAATTCAAGAGGAATTATTTCCTGATGCTCTAGCATCATATGAGAGTTTTTCAACTGCTGCTGAAGTAAAATTTATTTGAGGATGCACTAGAACAGACTGGGACCTGTCACGCTGTCACTTATGAAATCTGAGATGGCAGGCTGTAATAAATAGATGAAGGCAAGGAAGAAATGACTTCTGACTGAACATCTCCCTGCTGTACTGATTCACCTATACTAAGCAGTAATACAATCAAGGATGAAAAGTTCTGGTACAAGACAGAACACACATAATATTTCCCAAGCCATGAAAAACAAATGATTAACATAGATGAATCACAGGTTTGACTGCAAGAATGGCAGGATAGCCTGTGACAGTGGTCAGGGAAAGCGGGGAAGACCTCAGTGGTATAAACAAGATACTGCTCCAGCCTGATTCTCTGTAAAGAGCTTGCCTTAAGTGGAAGCTTAATGCAATAAAATTTGAATTTTCAAGACCATAAAGACCATGCTATGGTTTTAGTTACCATAGTAACAATATCCAAAAGCACATAAAACCCGAAAAACTTAATTCTAGCATTTGTTTGCAAATTAACTGAACTCACAGTTCAGTTCAAATTGAACCTGTTTGCTGTCTGATTGAACATAATGGTATTCTGGTTGAGATGCGAGTTTCATGATAGGTGAACTTTGAATAGCAAGCTTTCTAGTGGGAGATACTGAAAAACTAAAAAGGATTGTTTTTATGTGCAAATAAACTTTGGGCTATGAAGCAGAGAAAACAGAACAGAAAGAATAAGTCCAGTTCATTTTTCCAATACCTTTATTAGCCACTGGATTATATGGCTTTTACCTTTGAAAATACCTTCTCAAATCATTCTAGCCCTGCAGTAGTTATGGATTTCTGACAACAGATGGTTTTCCTGAGACCTGTGCCCCAAATATTCATTCTGCATTTACAGACTAAGTCACATTCATCAGACTGACAGCCTCATAGAAACTCTCTTCTTGTCTTTGGTTTGATTTTTATGTTATTTTTTAATGTTTTGTTTCTGGGTTTGGGGGGTTTGTTTTTGTGTGGTTTTTAGTTTGGGGTGTTTAGTTTTAGTTTTTTGTTTGTGTGTTTTTTGGTTTTGTTTGTTTGTTTTTCTGTTTTGTGCCTTGGGTAGGTTTTTGGGGTTTTTTTTTTAGTGGTTTTATCCATCTTTTTTATTATTAATTTCTTAGTACAATGATGAAACAAGCATCATAGGACAACTTTAAAAATATAAGTACAAAGGTCTAGCTGAATTTGAAACATTTTCCATAAGTATACTTAGACACATGACAAGGTAATCTGATCTTGGAATTTAAAGCATGAGACAGAAGAGACAAATGTAAGTAAGACATATGTCTCAAAGGAAGCAACTAGATAAAGCAGATATAGTGTTCTTCTAATCCTATAAGAGACAATATGCATTCTTATCTGAGATCATGCTGACTGACAATGACTTTAGCACACAACTCCTCGTGGCAGAAAAACAAGTTTTTCATTTCTCAGTATGCTGTTTCAAGGATAATTTTTTTTTGTTTTCCTTTCTTTCTTGAATGAATGATATTTAATTTTTAAGTTTTCTCTGCATTTGTATCTATATCTACATGTTTATATATCAATATATCTGCATAGCTATATAACATTTCTATATATTATTATATACATCATATATACTTTGTATGTACATATACAATATTGTGTATTAATTTTTAAAAGCTCATTACTGTAATGGGAAAGAGATATTTACAAAACAGCATTTAATAGACATTTAAATAGATAGAGCACATTTAGATAGAGCACAAAAGACAGGAAAAGTATTTGCAAAGGAAATGAAGAAAAGAGATTTTTCTACCAATTGTAAGTTTGGAATTAATCTTTAATATAATGTCAGTGCTATAAGATCTTTTTAGGTCCTCCTGAAATAGAGGTGTGCTCTAGCGTGGAAACGGAAGAATTTGCAAATACAGGCTACTTAATATCAATTACAAAAAATCACTACACCTCCCTTTTTGAAAATTACCCAGGGAAGGAAGTACAAGCAACAAGAAAAGGAAAGCACAACTATCCACATTCTGTGCATATCTTTATTATTATTCACAGAAGTTACAAACCCCTCCCCACCAAAGGAAAAAAAAAAAAAAAAAGACAGGAAAAAAAAAACTACGCAGTACTAAGAATGCACTTTGTCAACTTCTCTGTCATAGCTATTACATTCATGCAATAACCAGCAATAGATTTTAACACATTGGGCCGATGCAGGACCACTTACATGACAGTTTTCAATTGTAGGTTTACAAAAGACAATGGGAGTTTCAATCTACTTTCAGGAAGGCTGAGTTCATAAGCCCACAAAACCATTGGCAGAAAGAGACCCCTGAAGGTCATTGGGTTGAGCCTTTTTCCTGAAATGGCACAGTTTGACCAGATGTCTTGCAGTGTGCTAGAGAGGTAAAGTGCAGTCTGGAAAAGGTTCAAGTGATTTCATTAGTGTGTATCAATGTGTAAATTTTAGACACACATAGTATGTACAAATTGTCAGCATATTACTGGTAGGAATTATGGGTTTACTGTCCAAAACTTCCTGTTTCATTTTAAAGTCTTCTTTCATCCTTTTAAAAAATTCTTATTTTACACTTTTTTTGGAATAAAAAAGCAAAACTAAACAATTTATGATGGTCATTTCCTGTAACTGAAATATAAGTGAATTATTTCCACTGATGATTGCTACTGGCAAAAAAGTGTTTGGAAGCAGTTTTTCAAAAGAACTTTAACATTTACCAACACTGAAAATCTGTCACCATTCCAAAGTTCCTAAATTAAGAGAATGAATTAAAAAACAATTTTCATGGAAAATTATTACATAAAATGTCATTCAAACAAATATGAAAAAGAAGTAATAATATGCATCATTATCTTTGTGAACTGCACTCAAGTTTAGCTCAAAGTTTTAGCTTTTATTCATGACCTATTGTTTTATGTTGGATATCAGGAGAGCCTAAGACTCTCTATTCTTGTCCATTTTCTCCCTTTCATCATGTGCATTTGTTTGCATAATATAGAAGAGCAGCAGGGCAGAGTAATTACTGCAATCAGTCTCTGAACACATTAATCTGCTCTAAACTGCAGGGAGTAAATGATGCAGAAAGAAATCCAGCAGAGAAATATTTCTTTTGTTTGTGGCAAATCTCATACCAGGTTTAAATCATGCAAGGGCAACTTGTAATTTATTTCATGGTTGCCTAGGCATCAGCAATTAAAATACCTGGTAAAAAATGTTTGATTTGAAGAGGCTTATAAAGTCTCTAGTTTATGTAAGCTAATGAACATGCTATTGTAAACAATAACAAATACTCTTCTTTGTTTATTCACATGGAGAATAATTCTTGTTAATAAGTATACTGTTCCAATAGACTATAGCTAAAAGTCTCCAATAGCAAAAAGAATTTTTATTTCTTCTCTCCTTTCATTCCTTTAATTCTTGTTCTTATTATGAGTCTTACCATCCTTTCTTCTAGGTACTCTCCATAAAAAGAATTTATGTCACCCAGAACAAAGCTAAATTCAATTGGGAAAAAAAAATAACCAAAACCCACCCACATAGAGATGAAATAATGAACCAGTGTCTGATCCAATTGTTGGAATTTCACTGAGTTTTCTGTGAAAAAGAATGTGTAGGGAGGTTGTTGTTGGTTTCTTTTTCTTCTCCTAATTTTATTTATTTGGATTTATTTTCATTAAGCCTGTAAAAAAGAGACTGCAGAAGGCAGATAAATGTTTTACATCAGAGTTAAAGATATAAAAATATTCCTTGAAATTTTTCATTTCATTCCAAAACAAATGCTTTTGCAATCTCTCTTCCTTGCTCTCTCATTCGATAACAAAGAAACAGCAAAATTTTGTGCAATGTTTAACTTTCTATATTCTTAAAGTACCCACCCTGTCTTTAGATTTTCAGTGAAAATGTAGTTCCATTACTGTAAGTGATTTTGTTTTCTTAATTTTTCTAGAAAAAGTACAACATATTGCCTTTAGCTATTCAAGTCATAACCCAACAGAGCATTGGGTACAGGATTTTGTTCAGTCAGTGTTGATATTCTCAGCATGGATAGCAATATGACATATTTTGCATCTAAGTTGGGAGAAAGCAACTCCCTGGTTCAATCATTGAGGCAAATAACTAGGTTTCTAAAGAAGTAGTAGACCACTGAGTGAAAAAATTAGTAGAGAAAAAATTTATATTAACACTGCTTTATTGATCTTTGAATATTTCCTGTGTTTTCTAGTTATTTCTGAAATCTGAAAATACTCTCACTGAGCTAGTTACACACACAACTCATGTACAGAGGTATATGACTTCTACTAAATTATTTATAATAAGAAGCTTAAAGAAGCTTGAGTGCTGTGTGTTCCCTCCAAATAAATCTGAAATTTCATGCTTACTTTGTTTTAATTCATGTTTTAGTAGGGATTTTTTTTCTGAGTGTTAAGGACTTATGTAAAGTATTGTCATATTTATAATTGTTTCAGAACATTCAAATGACTTCACCCTCCTTTCAAAGTAAATTGAAACAGAGTAGGCAACATGCTGCTTGGCAGATGAAAAGCTTGACATGGCCAGCAACGTGCACTTGCAGCCCAGAAAGCCAAGCTGCATTAAAAAGGAGTGTGACCAGCAGGTTAAGGCAGTTAATTCTGCCCCTCCATTCCACTTTAGTGAGACCCACCTGGAGTTCTGCATTCAGCTTTGGAGGAGGACATGAGTGAGTCCATAGAAGGGCCATGGTGATTAAAGGAGCACCTTTCTACTGTAGACCGGCAGAATGTGTTTTGTTCAACCTGGAGAATAGAAGGGTCCAAGTAGACTTTATAGCAGCTTAGTACCTGAAGAGGAGTGACAAGAAAGCTGAGAGGGACTTTTTACAAGAGCATGTAATGATATGACAAGCATTAAAAGCTTTATAATGAAAGAGGGCAGGTTTAGATGAGATGTTTGTCCTGGTTTCAGCCAGGACAAAGTTAATTTTTTTTTGCAGTAGAGGAAGGGGTGTGTCTGTGGGCATCTCTAGGAGGTTGTTTGAAACCATGTTTTGTCTTTGATGGCCTGGAGGGAAAAGGACACTGGCTTCGAAGAACGGTGTCACTTTCCAGTGGAGCAAGCACAGCAGATGGAGCAGTGGAGTGGGGTGCTGCTGGCTGGGGTCACCCCGTATTGTGTCAGGCTCAGTGATCACTTTTTATGTAAATCAGTCTCACTTTGCACACTCTTATTAATATTGTTGCTGTTTATTTTATCTCATTGCTGTTTCCAGTAAGTTGCTCTTTTTTCAATCTGTAATTTTCACCTGTTATGTCTCCAGTTCTCAACTCCATCCCTGGAGGAGGAAGATGCATGGAAGGAGTGGGGAAATGTGTCTGGTCTGGGAGAGTGTCAGTGAGGACACTGAACTGGGGAGTACCATTCCTAAACCATGACAGCTGTAATTGACACTGTGTTGTGGCACAGAGGGTTGAGATAAGAACAGATCTGCCCAGAGTGGGTTGGAAACAAATTTGATCTAAGCATTTGTTGTTAGATACAGAGCCACTAGTTACAATGTTGCTTGGTCTGTTCACGTGGGTGTGGCATTTAACCCCCTATATGCACTATGTGCTCTTCATGGTGCTCTTTTTCAGAGCTCTTTTCCGGGAGAGGGATCAGGATTGTTTTGTTGGTGTACTGGGGGATATAATCTTATGGCATGATAACATGAAGGACAATTAGGGTCATCTGGAATGTGTATTCAGTGTTGCTCTCCCACCCCAGCCCTGAGTGCTTCCTCTGGGAATTCAGTAATAATTCTACACAGCCTGTGCAGGAAATAGGGGAGGATGGTGATTTTCCCCAGCCTTCAACCTCCTTTTCCTCCTTCAAGCCTGTTACAACAGCATTTGAGATTTCTGAATTCCCTTTAGTTGTTACAGAAAATGTGTTCTTGTCTCTAAGTCTGCCAGGTCTCCTCAGTGCAGTCTACATCATGCTTAGAATCTCAAAGAAAGAGATTTCTAGGGAAGCTATTCAGAGATCTCCTTGAAGGGTGAATAGTCTTGAGTGGCAAGGAATGTGAGAACATGGGCCGATTTTTGGTGGACCTCTTTCCCACAATGGTTTCAGAAGTTCACCCCGAACAGCTGTAAGACTCTGTTAAAGTGATAAAATATCTGAAGAAAAAATGCTGTGGCAGTTCCAGAGAGGTGTGAAGTTGAGGAATGTGCTGGGCCCTGGCTAACTCAGACATTGATCCTTACTAGTCACGACACTCAGGGGGAGGGAAAGAAAAGAAGAAGAAATCCTTTGAAGAGCAACTGAGGGAGTTGGGGTCGTTCAGCCTGGAGAAAAGGAGGCTCAGGGATGACCTTCTCACTCTACAACTATCTGAAAGGTGGCTGTAGCCGGGTGGGGCTTGGCCTCTTGTCCCAGGCAACCAGCAACTGGACAAGAGGACATAGTCTCAAGTTGTGCAAGGTAAGGTTCAGGTTAGATATTAGGGAGAAATTCTTCACAGAAAGGGTGATTAAAAACTGCTCAGGGAGGTGATGGAGTCACTGTCCCTGGAGGTATTTATGAAGACTGGTTCTGGCACTTAGTGCTGTGGTCTGGTTGACATGGCGGTGTTCAAAGGTTGAACTTGATGGTCTCAGAGATCTGGAAATTTTGAACAAAAGTGGAGTCTTAATCAAATTGTATAATAATGTTTAAATGTTAGTCTGTACCAGTGTATGGCCTTAAGATCAGGAATGTTACATCATTTTATCCTGAATGTAGGAATAGGCTGTTAACTGAACAAAAATAATTGAATCTCAAGCACAAACATTTCAAGAGTGCATTAAACCATCTGTTTGCCATCTCTGAGGAGGTATTAAATAAAATTATACATTTCCCACACAGAGCAGCTGCTGGCAACCACCAAACATACCACAGTGTTTTACATTTTTTGGGTGGTTTGAGAAATAGCGTCAGAAGCTTAAAACATACTTGCTAAAATATTTAGATGAACATGTTGTGAAAACTGACCTTTTACAATTTACCTGAGAGGAACCTAAATATTCTCAGTAGTTATATAAGGACAGAGAATGTTTATAAATAGCTATAGTTATTTTTCTTATAGAATTAAAATAATAATAAAATAATTAAAATAGTATTTTATGTAAAATAAAATAATAATGATAATAATAGTGACACATATTTTACTTTTATTACACCTGGTGCACTCCTGAAGTTTTTGCAGATCTCTACTGTGTTGAAAATCAGTGTTCAGATTTTTGACTGTGAAGAAATGTACCAAGTTTAAAATTGGGATCTATGATACGACAAGTAGCACTCTGATACCTATGTCTCCTTTAATGAAATATTTTCATTGGAAGTTGAATATATCTTATATCAGTGGCTTGCTATTCTCATCACTTTGGGATTCTTACCTTCAACTGGGAGGACAGATTGGAAGGATTTCTCTTGTTGTTCTCTCTTTGTTTTTCCTATCCTGGTTTCATTTTGGACAGAGTTAATTTTCTTCCTAGTACCTGGTGCAATGTTGGATGTAGGATGAGAATAATGTTGATAACACATTGATGTTTTGGTTGTTGCTGAGTGAGTGATGGTCACCTTAAGTTAAGGACTTTTAAATGTCTCATGTTCCGCTAGTGCAGATTTGCACGAGAAGTCAGGAAGGGCCCAAGCCAGGGCAGCTGACCCAAACTGGCCAAAAGGACATTCCATATCATAGAATGGTATATATTCCCTCAGTATATTAACTGAGGGTGTTGTTGGGAAGTGGCTGATTGCTGCTCAGGGACAGGCTGGACATAAGTCAGAGGGTGGTGAGCAATTGATTTGGGCATAACTTGTTTTTCTTGGCTTTTATTCCTCTCCCTTTCTGCTTTCTCTGATTTCATTAGTATTATACTTTAATTATTATTATTGTTTATTATTATTATTGGAATTGATATGGTTATTTTTTATTGTTGTGGTTGGTTATTATTATTTTATAATTTTACTTTATTTCAGTTATTAAACTATTATCTCAACCCATGGGTTTTTCCCTTTTTTGATTCTCCTCCCAGTCCTGTGGCAGGGTAGTAAGTGAGCAAGCAGCTATGTGGTATTTAGTTGCTGGTTGAGGTTAACCCACAATAACCCCCTGAATAAAAAGCAAGATGAACCTATGTAAAGCTACAAAAAGAAATTACAACTCAAAAGGAAATGTCAGAATCAATTAACAATTGAAGAAAGTGAACAGAGCTCTGACTTATAAGAAGAAAAGGATCTCAGTGAAGTGGCCTTTGCAATCTTTAAAAAAAAAAGGAAAATGAAAGCTGAGTTCTAAAGATTTTAAATGTGTATGTGCTGGCAAAACAGTGACCTTTCTACCGTACTTTACAGGTGTAAGTTTTAAGGGACTGCACTTACAGCTTTTCACTGTATAGGAGATTCATATTCACATTGTGAAAAATGGGCATGTAATCTTTCACAGGCAAATTAAATAGAGCTTGCAATAAAATGGCCACTGGAAACTGGGCTAGCAGGGGAAGAATTACAATTTCCATCCTGTTTCCCAAAAGAACATACAGAAAAAAGGATTTCAGCTGCAAATCAAAGAACAAAGGTTTCTACTACCTTGTGCTTTCAGTCATAAGAAGCTGCCCACAACATTATATTCTTCAAGTTCAGATACAATGGATACACAGTTGTTCTTTGTTGGCTTTTCCCCATAAGTAAAAATGCACTAAAGCACAGTCTTCTGATTTTCTAAAACCTTTTAGAAGAAAAAAATGTACTGTTTACAGTAACTATGATACAACATCACAAATGCAAAATGCAAAATGAAAGAACCAAATAAACAGAGCAGGGACATTTTCTGTTTAGAATCGTGATTTCCTTGCATAGCTGGGAGAACACATGGAGTGTTTTAATCCATAGTTGTGCTTAGTGAAACTA
This sequence comes from Sinosuthora webbiana, assembly GCA_013397395.1. Taxonomy (NCBI): domain Eukaryota; kingdom Metazoa; phylum Chordata; class Aves; order Passeriformes; family Sylviidae; genus Sinosuthora; species Sinosuthora webbiana. The sequence goes on from VXBN01012213.1 coordinate 1,066,485, forward strand.
GCGTGTTGTGGCTGAAAGCCGTTATTTATCTATACCTAATAGAACAGGAATCAGATTTAGAGAGAAAAGGCCTAACAGAATATTTCACAGGGACAGGAAAAATACTAAGCCCTTCAGACTTGGTTTCTTCAGTGTATTTCATTATTCCCACCATTTAAATATTTTGGGAGTAAAGGTAGAAGACTGGGCAGTACTATGTCTTTTTTTCTTTCTTTAACCAGTTAAAACGATAGCAGAAAAAAAATTAAAAATCACCCTAATAGGGATTCAGATATAATCTCTGACATTAAAAGCTGCTAATATAACAGGGGTTCTAAATACAAATTCCTGTTGAGATTTTTGCTCTTTTCTTGGATCAAAAATCAAATGCCACAAGAGCTTACTAATTAAGACTAGCTATTTGCACCTACTGCTCTGTACTGCAGTGTTCATGTTTGTATTTGCTGCAGAGTTTGGTAGGAACCTTTACATTTTAAAGAGATTTATCTCTGCATTTATGACCCTATTTCAGGAGTGCTTGAAAAGAGTATTCAAATTAGAGGTTTTTTCAGACTAATTGACATTTGTGATAACTACCTCTTCAGCACTTTCAACTTTAGTTCCAAAAATTCACTAGTAATTCACCTGTTTTCTATGAGAAAAATACTGCAGTGCTGTAGAACACCTTGATGTAATAGGTTTTCATTTCCATATGCATCTCTCTTTACAAATCAGGCTCATATTTCAGCTTTGCTGGATGCAAATGGCTGAGAGAGGATTTTAAAAAGGGGTGGGGTTAATGGATTAAATGAATATTGGCTTTATCCTCAAACCACTTTCAGATCTAGATAAATGATAGAGTTATTCTGGTAGTCTGGGCACCAGGCTGCAGTGATCAGCAGTACAAAGATGGTTTGTTCTCCTGCTGTACAGGGGGAAAAAGCCAGGCTGGCTGCTGCCAAGGAAAGACATTTATATGTGTGGACTGAAGGAAAAACAGCAACAGCAAATTTTGTTTTCCAGGGCTCCTCTTCTGGTAATCTCTTTTTAGCTATTTATACTGCTGAGAAACTTGAAACAGCTCTACAAGTCTTGAGTTCTCCCTGCTAAATCAGAACCTGAAAATGATGTTGTGGGGATGGTCAAGATAGAATATTGTTTTATTTCTGCTACAGGATTCATCACATTCTTCTGAAAGTCACAGGTCATTTTTATGACATACATTTATTTTACATTTACATGGTGCACCATTTTTAAATTAGCAACATTTTACTTCCTTGCAACCATCACAATAAACAGTCTCATGTAAATTCACATAACAGTTGAAAATAAAGAAAAAGCCAGTGTTCTAGTCCAACTCACTGAATTGCTTAAGCTTAGACATTCAATTTAGTGAACAGATCCCATTTTTCGCGAGTAATCACAAAGGCTCAGTGCCAGTTCGTTATTTCTATCATTCAATCATAAAAACTGATATATGCTATTAATATGCTATTCACAGATACTGAATGCCAGAAATAATCCTGGTGTTAAATCAGACTTCTTGCATTATTCATGATGTTCTCTGTAATATTATTTTTGCAAGTCAGAGAGAAGCAAGCAGTACTGCTACTTTGGGAAATAAGTCACATGAAACTGTCTTTCATGGCCATCTGAAGAATTTGAAAGCTTTGATTTAATTAAAGGCACATATCTACCTTACTGCAATGTTGAGGCTAAATTTCATGTCAAGTAATCAATTAAAATGGCCAAAAAAGTACTCCAAAGCTTTCTATTTAAGAACTCCCCTTAAGGTTTCTGATCCTTAAAGCAAGGTTAAAAAATCTATGCCATAAAGAATATGTTTTTAAAATGGCAGATTTTAAGCAATTAAAATGTCATCTGACTCAGTGATAGTCACTTGGGTAGTGTGATTAAAAATCTCTAGTTGACAAGAAAGAAGGGAGCAACAGGGCTGGAATGAAATCTAATATTTGACTCTTCAGTTTAAATGATCTTGTAACACCAGTGATTTCTACCTAAAACTACCTAATTCTACCTAATTTTTTTATACCCCCGGCCAGCAAAACCACACTGTGCCTGTTGCTATGTCCCATAACTTGACTTTTGTCTTCACAAAAGACTGTATTTCTAAAACATAAGTGGCAGAAATTATTAGCTTTCTCAGTGGGACTGCTAAAGTAGTATTTGGGACCTGTATTCTTACTATTAGTAACATTTTTAAGGAAAGCAATTTTTATCATTACAGTTTTTTGGATTACCTCAATGTCTGAGATATCAAAATCAATTTATATATATATCATTCTCTGTACATGCCTAAGAAGGCTGTGTTTTAGAATCTAATTATTTTTAACTCAAAGCATCAAGCAAGCTTCATATTGCAAAGTCTTATTATTTGTTTGTCTTTTTGTCCAGAAAGTCTGGATTCATTTTAATCAGAGAAAAAAAGTTAATAACTGAAAGGCATTGGTGCAGAAAAGGGAAAAAAAAGGTTTCTTGAAAGGAGTTATCATGCTCTGAAAAAGCTTCCTGTTCCATTTTTTTTCCTTCCCTCCCTCCTGTCTTTAAATCTTTGCAAGGATAAGGTTATATGTGGTGTTATCAAATGCATCCTGCCATACTGAGTGTGATGTATTTCCTAACCTTTACTCTGGCTTTGACTGGGTGATCCCAGCCACTGTGTCAAGGGAATGCCTCTTCTGCAGAAAAATTAAATTCTGTCATACCCAGTTGTTTGGGTCCACATTGTGACAAAATAATCAAAAACTTTATGCATTTTTAATAGAAGTTATAAAAGAGTGAAATTCATGGAATCAAAGGAAATTTAAAATACAGAAAGAAGACTGACATGTTGGGTTTTTTTTCTATTACAGCTCTTGATTTGTTCTAGCATATTCTTAACATAACCTTTGCAGTTATGTTCTAATGTATTTCTCTGTTTTCTTTTGTGACACTCACTGTGCAATGTCATCAGATAAAAGCTTTTCTGGGCATTTGAAAAGCTGAGCAATAGGCCAATGTGAAAAAAAAAAATAGGATGAAGATGGTCAGATGCTTATTGTGTAAGTTTTGTGTGATTGCAGCAGGATCATTTGGCAGTGCCTCATCTAGCTGCAAATGAACCACACCAGATATGCAAAGTTATCATCAGCATTGAAATAAAGAAAAAAGGAAAAGATAAAATAGTATAATCCCATAAGTATATTGCACAAACACTCTTTAACTACATTTTTCACTGTAACTTAACTTTTATTACTTTTAACATCTCCAGAACCAGGAAGAGTCTAAACCAGAATATCACAAAATTTAGGCTTGAATGAAAAACATTTAAAGAAAAATAAAATAGGGAGCTGATAACTTAATTTAAAAGATTCTCTACCTGTCTTTCAAAGGAAAGGCATCTCACAAAAGCTCTTCTAGTAACACTACATTTAACAACAAAGTATTCCTGAAAACCAATTTTATTTCAGACAAAGTCAAGAGTTATCTGAAAATAAGTGAAAAGACTTTTATTTCTTTGTGATTTGTGTTTTGCAGTATTTGTGCTTCTTTTTAGCAACAATGAATTTCAAAGGAGCAAATGTGAGTTACAGTTACTGCCAGTTGCTGTTCATGCTGAAAATCACTTTATTCAATGCCTGATGTGAGTGTGGCCATGCTTGCTAATGCCTGTACTGTTTGCCATAGCAAGACACAGGTGCCTGCTGAAGTTGACCCAACCACATTTTTACTATTTGTTGACTTCAGTGTCTGTTTGGAGTCGGACAACTGTGTTGACAGTGTGCTCCAGCTATCTCATGCTTGCTAGTGCTTTCCAAAAAAATATTTCCGCTTGTCTATACACCCATCCAGCAAACAATTGGTAATGGTCATGTCACTGCTACACTGACTTCCACAGACACATTTGCAAAAACTTGTCAGGAAGAGGAATATTTCAGGACCACCTACATTTTCTGCAAGAAAATAAAGCTGAATAGAGGATCCTTAACATTGACAAAAAAAATGCCTTCTTTTACTCTCAGACAAGTTTGAGCAGAAAGACACACAACTGGAAGGCTATCAGGAAGAAGTAATACTCTGTGTGTGGAGTACAGGAAAGTTAGTCAGATGTTACTGAGATAATTGGCAACTGAAGTCCAAGTTTCCAGGTATGTATTTGGACAACTTAGTAAAACTCTGTTGTGTAAAAAACTTACTCCTCTCTGTGTTGGCCTGTGTTTGATACATATTGCATTAAAAACTTCAATAAGAGTCAGAAAAACTGACTCATTTAGATAAGAGTTTGGAATGCCCTTCCTGCCACTGTCAGCCCTCCTTTTACTCCCCTGACCTTGGGGATGACAGAGGCCTAAACCTGGATTTGTCAATGAAGATCTGTCAGCCTTTCAGCCTTTGGGCTCTGGCAGGAGATATTTTAAGGCTGCTACTAATCACAGACAGCAGCAGTTTTCTACAAAGATCCCATGTAATCTTTTGTACTGAAGAAATATTTAAAATGTGTCTTATGTACATGATGAAGTGAGGAAAAAAAGAAAAAAGAAAAAACAAAACAAAACAAAAACAAAAACAAACAAAAAACAAACAAACAAAACCAAAAACAAACAACAACGACAAAAAAAACCACCTACATGCAGCTTCTTAAAATTCAAGTGGCCCCAGTGAAGCTGAGGACAGCCTGGAATATCTTCTGTCTAATGGCAGCATACTGCTAAAAAAGAAAACAATAAATTTGTGAATAGAAATGTGAAGCCAGGTCGTGATTTTGCAAAACTCAGAAGATACAAAATAAATCTTCATTTGAAAGGTTGGAAGATGAGTTCTCTGAAATGAAGATATTTTTCTTCTTTCCCCAAATATTACCTTTTACAGCAGGATGCTGCAGGAGGTAAATTTCAACATTAAGAGGTGTCATGATGTCTTGGAGGAGAGTGTGAAATCTTAGGGCTGCAGGAAATTCTGCAAATGGCTTCATGCAAGTCAGCAGGATGCACAGGGGCAACAAGCACCTCTATTAGGACATGCAGGTCACCCACTACCATCACTAAGCACTTTTTTCAACCAAACATTGAATTCCCAGCCACTTGCACCAACAGACAGGAAATATCTGAAATAAAAAACACATATGTGAATTCAGGATAGCAGCATGACATGGATCAATGTAAACATCAGCTCTGTTAAAAGACAGCTGAATACAGTGGTCTTTGGGGACATGGGATTGCTCCTTCCAGGCCCATGGGAGGAAGACTTGCTTATTGCTAAAGCCAAGGGGTTTTCTCACCCTCCAGGTGAGAAGCAGTATGCTGAAATTCTCTCTCTCTAGGTCCCAGACTGAATGCATATCACCACTCTAAACATGCACTCACTAACTACAGACAAAGCTGGATGAACAAATCAACACAAAAATTCCTTACAGAGGGCTAGAGACCAACATCCATGGAAAATGCCTGGGGCAGGGAATTGATGACTCCACACTGGACTAAACAGAGCCTGTCCAGGGTGGGAGGGAGCCCCTGTAGGGGCTTAGCAGGGGCAGTCAGGACTAGTGGTGGTCTCAGGGCCATGACAAGCACAAGTGAGAAAATATTCCTCACAAGTCTTACACATAACCTTGAAGGTTATTTGTCTCTTTACCAGAAAGGTAGATAATATCAGGAATAATTACTCCTCTCAGCTAAATAGAGTAACCAAAAATGATCAAAATAAGACCTATGGTACAGTAAGTCATCTCTTAAAATGTACATGCTTAGATCACAACTTAGTGATCTAAAGTTTTATGCTTAAGAGACATTGTTCAGATAATACCCATATGAAGAGAACATTTATATTATAGCACACAGTGTAAGAAAATGAATATTCTTGAGTCTGCTACAAAAACTGTGACTCTAATAGCACTCATTTGACATTAAATTTGACATTAGATCCACTCTTGGGCTAATAGAGACATGTTCAGTATTAATGAAACTAATCCAACACTACAGATTTCTGCATACTCATTACAGTAATTTATTCATAAAGTGTTCATGTGTTCCTGGGAGATTCTGGTGGAGAGCTGTACTCAGGACAGACATTTCCAGTAGCATTTCTAAACTAGTTTCTGTCTTATCTCTGGCTTTTTCCCTTGGTGTCTCTGCTAAGCTTCTCCAAGCAGTCAAAATCTGAAAATATAACCCTAGTCAAATATTTCCCAAAATAAATCAATGATTGGTGGGAATAAAGATTTTTAACTTTTCACATTGGTGTGTTTTCAGATCAGCATTTATCTGGCTGTCATACATTTTGTTAGACAGGCAGAGGGGAAATTATGTAGAATAAAAAAATCCTGAAATTAAAATAAGTGATAAAGACAGTGTTTATTATTAATTTGAAAATATTTTTAAAACTCTTCACACTTTCTGTCTGGAAATACCAGAGAGAAGACAATTTGAGCAGCTATATTCAAATAATCACTTACAGGAAAATAATATTTAAAATCTAGTGCAAAGTATACATAAGGTAACCATGACTAACAAGACAATAGATATGACTATGAAAGCAAAACAGAAAAGTGACATTGTAATAACTTATATCATCTGACAGGAATATTTCCAGGTCATCTGCCTCTGTGTTTCCCATTCCCATGCCTAACTGGTCACATGGCCACTATCTCCCAATATCTCACCTGAAAAGTTACCATGGCTGCTCAGAGATGTGCACCTACCAGGGATAACAGCAGGTCTCCTTACTCAGATTTTCCAGGAGATTTGTTTTGGCACCCTGCTGACCAGGAATCATGCGAGTGTTATTTTTCTTTGCAAACTATTGCCTGGGATACATTGAGAACCGAGCTACATACCTATGTGTTCACCAGCTGCACTCTCAGAGTAAAGTGCTTAAACATTTGGAATGACAAGGCTAGGTGTCACTATACATAAAAATAATTTTTGGTTCCTGAGCAAAGTGTGAGCTACCTTCTAATGTAAGCATCATAGTTGTTTGAAGCAGTGTTAAACCATACCTCATTATTTTTTTATCTTATCTCTTTTACTTCTATTTTAATCTTGATAACTTGTATAACAGATTTCTGTTCTTCTTAACATTACATTGGCATTGCCATTATGGAGTGCCGTTTAGATATTTTTTTCCATTATTCTGCTTCCTGGACATCAAGCAACAATTTGATCTATTCAGTTCTTTCTTTACACTGAAAGAACTCAAAGTAAAAAAAAAAAAAAAAAAAAAAAGTGTCAGTTATAGATCCTTCATGAGCTCAAATTCTTATGAAATACTTTAAATTTAAATAAAATGTTGAGGTTTCTGAAACATGCATAAATTTCTTTTGAATCTGTCAATATTAACCTGGAATTATTAGAATCCATTCAAAAATTATGTTACTGAAATTAATCTTTTTTTGTAATACGATGCAGTAATTTTAAATATTTCACAAAGGAAACTTCAGGAGGAAAAAAAAATCCTAAACAAATATTCAGAAAAGCTAACTTGGCATTCGTAGATGCAGAACTAATAGCCAATAACCTTACTCTTAGAAAAACCTTCTACAATTAAGGAATTAATCAGCAATATATTAATCTTGATTAAAGCAAGTCACTTCTAAACTCAGTGAAGTCTTTTAGACTATTCTAACTTAATTCATCCTGTCACTTTGTCGGGTTTTTTCCTTCAAGGTGTGTATCAGATTAGTAGACATTAAATCACTCTTTGCTGTTACCCCTTTCATTTCCTACCAGCATCCAGGCTTCTTCAACTCCAGTATATTTTTCCTCCTGATAATTTAAGAGGAATTCCTACTGTAGAGAAAATTAAAAATTGCCAATTAGTCTGATCAACATCCTTGACATTTAAATATATATGTAAAGTTATTTTGGTTCACCTGCTGCTGCTATTTGTGTACTTGCTACAAAATTAACTCTCTGTCTGATGTCTAACCTGAAAAAGTCTGCTATCAATGTTTTAGCTGAGTGTGTAAATTAAGGGGAATGGACAATAGCCTACCAGTTAACTTTTGCTGGTGTTGATTTTGTCTCTGACACATGTAAGTAAGTTGAATTTTGAAAAAAGCCCTTCTTTCCATTCTATTTAAATTTCTAAAACTTACTTTCTGAGATGAGCATGAGCAGGTGATAAAATTGCATTACCTTCAAAATAGTTTTTCTTCTTGTTGTTGTTATTATTATTAATAAAGCCTCTCTAAACACAAGAGTCCAGTCTTGTCATTGCTTCACTGTTCTGCTGAAAAGCACCTTGAGACTATGCAGAGGATGGTAAAAACTTGATGGATTAGAGTATTAGGTCAGTAATCAAGATAGACGATCAGCTTCTTAGAAAGTGTGAAAAAAGAGGCCTTTGATAAACAGGCAGGAAAAATAATGGTACTAAACACTGTATGTCCTGTCCATAAAAAATGGGTTAGAGGAGGAAACGGATGCTTAAATTCCAGAGCACAATTTAAAAATCCTAGCAACATTGCTAGAGAAATAAAGGATGAAATTAAATGAAAAAAATTGGGCTTTCTTTTCAACCTCAAGTTTACAACATTATCGAATGCCACAACTTCAGAAGAGAAGCATCAGGAATCAGCAAAAGAGAAATGCAAAGTAAACTCCAGGGAGTATATGTTTTGTGAATCCTTTGAGAGCATTTTAACTATGGAATAGCTTAGTGAATCTCTTCAGAAAGTTTGTCTTCTGGTTTTTTTTGTTTGTTTGTTTGTTTGTTTGTTTGTTTGTTTTTGTGAATAATACTGCTGTGTTTGGAAGTTAATAACTGTATTGGGTTTGCATGGCTAAGATTTGGTAGCAGGGGTTGCTTTTGTGAGAAGCTGCCAGAAGCTTCCTCCATGTCTGGCAGAGCCAATGCTTGGCAGCTCCAAAGACCCCAAGGACTGCTCCCTGTAGAAGAGTGAACAGTGTTGCAGCAGTTAAAGGAGTGCTGTTGCCCATGGGATGGACTCAGATTGCAGTGGTTCACAGGGAGCTGTTGCTCATGAGATGGATTAATGCTGGAGAAGTCCATGGAGAATTTTCTCCCTTGGGAGGGACCCCGTGGTGCAGCAGGAGAACAATTCCTTTAACCGAGCAGCAGGAGAAATAATGTGTGATGAGCTGACCATTCCCTACTTCACTGTGCCTCTGGGCGAGGAGGTAGAGCTTAGAAGTAGGGAATGACAGGGGGAGGGTGTTTTAAGAGCTTACTTTCCTTCTCATTATCCTGCTCTGATTTTGTTATTAATAAATTCATTGAATAGCTCTAGTTCTAGGCTGGTTTGCCCATGACAGTGTCTGGTGAGTGATTTTTCCCTGTCCTTATCTCAACCTGTGAACTCTTGGTTATATTTTCTCTCCCCTGTCCAGCTGTGGAGAGGAATGATAGAATGGCTTTGGTGGGTGCCTGGCATCCAGCCAGCATCAGGCCACTGCAATAACTTTATTCAGCATTGTGGGGCTGCCATGTCATCATTTATTCCAAATGGTAGGCCCCTGCTTTATTTATGGGCATGTACAAGAGACCTATTGCATTATAAAATTTTCCATTGTTAAAGAGAGCACAACTCATTGAAGATCTGCAGTCAATATTTCTCCAAATAGCTATAAAACATAGGCATAATTTTCAGTCTTTTATGGATGTGAATTATTTTACTGTATTTATATATGAAATACTCAAAATATCAAAAGTGTATCCTGAATAATCATATTTGAAATATGTTCTTGGATGCCTGCCACTACTGCCATTTTTAAGAAAATGTGTACATTGATTAGTTCCTGTGATCATATCATCTATAAATTGATTTAAACAGATATGAGTGACAGACTGCCTTTTTCTTAAATTGGCTCTAATGGTTATCTGAACAGATTCTGTTGCTAGAAGGCAAGGCAGATGTTATTTTTTAACTAAAACAAGCAAAGTCTCACTTCTTTGTTCAGGACTTTTTAAACTCCCTAGAAGTTTTCAGCAGAGCTAAAATAAGGGTATATCAAGTCTGTATTAAAAAAAAAAAAAAAAATTATAATGACTTTCTAAACTTCTGTGTCTTTGCAGAATGATAATTAAATGATCTCTTGGTGCTTTTTAATTCAGAGTATCATATATGTTTTTATTTAAAAAAAAAAGAGAATGATTAAATTTCCTTACTTTTAAAACAAGAAATTATAAATATAAATGATTTTAAAATAATAAATGGGCTATTTTATTTTTTACAGTATTTAGTTGTTAATGTTAAACATTTACCTTTTCTCCTAAGCAATTGTAGTTCCAGCAATATTTAAGCATTTCTAAAAGACAAGGGATCTATTTCCATCTCTCTCTATATATTTTACTTCTGGTAAATATTGCATTGCTATAAAAAGGCAGGACATACATCCTTATCTTTTTAAATCATTAGAGTGTACCCCCCTTTTTTTTTTTTTGTGATCCAACTTTAATTTCATAATCAAAAGTTTGCTTCTTATATTTACTTTCACTATGCTGTAAGCTGTAGTCTTTGCAGTATAGGGTAAAAAATACAAAAACTTTGTAGATTCTGAAGCAGAGCAGTATCTCTTTATTAGCTGTAGTTCTCTCTGTTCCATATAGTCTGCTTTCTCTTACAGTAAATTAGCATCAGAACAGCACTGATGGCATGCTTGACCCATTGTTATATGAGGTAGTTCAGTCACTACTTCAGGCTGTGTAAAATACCATTGTTGTTCTCCCATCCATATTAAATATATCACACAAATATCCCATGAAATATTGAAATTAATACAGGTTTTTAAAGTTTTCATTGAAGTCAGTTTTTTTTGAAATTTCTTAAAGCCAAGGACACAGCAACTAGATAAAGCCATGCCATAAATGTATATTTCTAATGGCTGCTACATAAATTACAGTATCTGTCTTTAAAAAACCTCTTGAAATACACTGTAGAAGTATGTAAATTGAAACTAATGAAAAGACTAGCACAGAAACTACAACTATTGTTTAAAAACTAATATCTTCAGTAATAGTTTTGTGCTAGAACATTAACTCAAACCCATTTCATCTGATTTCTGGGCAGTAGTGGAGAATTAGGTGATGTAAAAGAAAAAGAACAAGTTGAGGATGAATGAAAAGTCATGGATGAAGGACAGGGACCCTAGGTGCCTTCTCAAGAGAAATCAGCTCAGCCATCCTTGCTCTTCCTATGGCACTATACAGGCATCACCTCAAATCTTGTTTTTAAACAAGAACCAAAATAAATTACTGGTTTCCTCAAATGCAGGTAATCCACACGACCATTTTTGTGTAATAGTTAAACCTCAGATGATTAGATCACGCTGTATTCTTCAGGCAGGCAACCAGGTCTGGTCTCTGATGCTCTAATTTGAAAATACTGAGATCTCTTTCGTTCTTGAGAATATTCATTATATTCACATTGAAATCCATTTTTTTTACCCCAACTGAATCATTATAATAATTGTTATTATTAAAACTGAGAGCGTGTCTGTTTTTTTCCCCATATATTCTTTTAAGGTGGACCTTGGAGGGTCCAGAAAATGCTGATAAGGAAAACCAGCTTATAACAGAAAAGTAATTTTTTCTGACAGAGACATTTGCAGTCTAACACATTTAACTGCCTATTCCATGTCAAACATGGAATAAAGTAATTTATACCACCCAGACAGATAGGATGACAGTGCACAGAGACAGAAATTCTCTCTATCTAGGGTGTAGGGACAGTGTTTTGTCTACTGAGCTAAATAGCACCAATATCATACCAGCAGACTTAGCATGTGCTGGCTGATTTTTTTCCCCTACCATCTGCAGCATATGCGATCACATCAGAAGGAAACCACAAATCTCTCACTGAGGTAATTTTTTGTTGCTCCTACTGCTTGCTTAGAAGTACATAACCAATCATCAGGTAGCATAATAAAAAGAATCTACTTCTGTTGTAAATTGCTCTTTATTTTGGGCAACTGTCACCAAATCAAAGAGCTGGTTTAAATACCAAATATGAACCAGATCAATGAAGACTCCAACGCTGTAAATATGATAATTGCTGAACAGACACAGATGCATGCTACACTACACCACTACACACAAAATACAGTGATTTTTTTCTTCCTGGAAAGAGATTGTATATGGTTTGAATTTTTATTTTATTTTTTATTTTTTTTGCTTTCCTGAGTTGCATTGGCATATTTTTGTAGGAAGAAATGTCATTTTTCAGCATAAATACCAAATTCCATACTCATAACAAATTTAATAAATGAATAAAACTAGTCCCTTGAGCATAAAAGTTAGTCTGGCTTTAGCCTGTGGCACTTGCCTTCATGGGTGTAGAAATTTGCAAGATCAGTCTAGAGATTTTTGCGTGCTTACTATGGGAATAGTAGAAGGAACCCAAAAGAACTGTGAAGTTTCTTACCAGTAGGTACTATCCCAAAACCAATCCTCCATTTAGCTGCTTAGCATTTATATGCATTCAGACTGTCTTTAGCCATGAACATTTGCAGGTGCTGAAAGTCAGCCCTAGTGCTTACTTTTGTTTACAGAAGGACTGTCAGTGAATGCAGTTACCCTGACATCTAAGAAAGACGCTTTCAGTATCTTCTCAGTATCCAGACCTTCACAGTATGTGGAGGATGTTCTTCTACCCTTAGAGTGAAGAGTGTTTTTTACCTTCTACTTAGAAATTTTATATTTTCAATATGTTGCTCACTGAGAGACAGAACTTATTCCCTTCTCATTGTCTATCACATTCTCTGCAGTGGTAGCACTGGCCTAATGTGGAAAAGTGCCTGAAACTGCGCTATTCATTCTGTTACTGTGCATGTTTCTCATAGGAGTAATTGGAATAAAGAGGCCTCTTACACATTCTCACAAACACAATCTTTATAATTATTTTTCTATAGCACTCACCAGTTCTTCTTGTGCTTCAGAACAAGTAAGGACATAAATATAAAATGGCTCTAATAGTAATAACATTGCCTGCAGCTGCCAGGAACAGTTTGTACCAAGGAAGCTCCAGGCATATGTTGATGTGACAGCCATTGGCAGGGCTTGGGTTGCATATGCTGCACTGTCAAAACACCTTTTTAACTATCTCCGAGGAATTATGCTATTTTCCTCTTCATTTTGAGATAAAATACAGAAAACAAATTAGTTTTTCGAAAGTTTCTTATTGAGGAACCACAATATATTATGCTTTTTTTCCCTCCTAAGTTTTAGTATCATATTTCCATATCCATAAGATCTGACTTACCTTCTTTCAGGGTAATATCAAGATGTCATAACTGTATAGTAATTTTTCATAACTGTAGATTGATAGCCTGCAAAGTAATTATGATTGGGTGTTCTAGAAATTTTAATACTGTTCATTCCTTAGAGGTGAACAGTAGAACACATAATGCTTTCTTTCATATGATGAAGAGTATGAGAAATTATATGCATACGTGCACTTGAGCTTTTATATTTGTGTGTGTGTATGTATATGTACAAGCATGAACTCATTGAATATCTTTAACTGCCACCTTTCCTAATAGTAGCAAAACTGAAAAAAACTCGATTTCTCCAGAAAGACATCTTCCCATTCATCCTTTAAGCAAAACAAAAAAAAAGCAAATCAAAACATAAAATGCAGACCCAGTCTGGAAAATACTTTCCTTTTCCAAAACTCTTGGAAAAGGGATGAGTTTAGCAACCTACCCAAATGAAAAAGGACTGGGTCCAAATCCATTAGAGTCAGAGAGATTCTTTCCATTAACTAAAATGGGTTTGAGATGAGACTCATGGCACATGTCTCTTAGTGATTTGTACTAAAAATGTGAGAGGAATGACAACACATTAAAATTACATCCTGAAAGCATGCTTTTGTGCTATACTAAAAATAGATGCTAGATCGTCTTTAAAAAGAGAGCTCATCAAGGTTGTTGAATAACCAGAGTAATAGCTGTCCAGATGCCATAATGAGATTTATGTAAAATACTGTGTGGGCAGAAATTATAATTGCTTTTTTTGTTTTTGTTGTTGTTGTTGTTGTTGTTGTTGTGGACACGGAAGAGAAAATTTCATTTTTCAGTTTCCAGTCGTGTGAAGTTCAGTTGAGAGGCAGAGATTACAGTTTAACTCCAGGTTATCCCTACCTATATGGCAAATGTTTATATAAAAGATACATACATATCTGGTAGCAAAATTTCTTAGTCTTAGCCTAAAATCAGATGATACAAAATATTTCTGTGATATTTACCATGAAATTTGATGTTTACGAGCACGAAATGCTTTTTATTATTGAACTGAGGGGAGGGAGGATAAATGGAATACAAGGTAAGCCATTTCTCGTAAACAAGCTTAGATAAGCAATAGAGAAATTCGAATGCAAAGCAATAGATTTGCATAAGTATAGATTAAAAGGTCTAAATCATTGCTTACAAAGAAATTGAACTTACACCTCAAAAGTTTTAAAACTGTTTACTTTTTTAATATGTACTTTCTTTTTCTTCATTTCTGATGTTAAAATATTGTCTAGTGTAATATCACCTCTGCAGCACAGGAAGCCCACAAAGAACAAGAATTTCTGGTAGATATCCACAGGTGAATCAGAATAAAAGGTAGGAAGGTTAGAACTTTTTGAGGCAGAGAATGCAGAGAGTGAAAGAGAGAAAAAGAAAACGAGGAGATGACAGAAAGAGAGAAAAAAAGATGGAAGGATAGGAAAGCAGAAGGAAGAGGGGGAGGGAGGAAGGGAGGGAGGGAAAGGAAAACTTTCCTGAGGGCCTTCTCTGAATGGGGTTAGTTAAAAAAAAAGTTTTCATCAGTGTCTTTTCCTTGGTGGTGGAAAGTTTTCTGACACATTTCCAACATTTGCAGTGAGTAGACCATTGGGTAACCGAGAGAGGGGATAGGGTGAAGGGAGGGAAAGAGATAATTACACATCATTGAAGGGTTTTGTTACCATTAGATTTAAGAATTTAGACAACCAGTACTATTCAGAAGTGCTAAAGCCACAATGCCATTATAATTACAATCAGAAAATCTGTTATTGAAACCTGCCTTAGCATAAACATATGCAACTACGAGGATATAGACGCTGCAAAAACACAATTTAAAAAAGTCAGAACTTGAAAAAAAACCAGTGACATTTAATGATGGTATTTCTGTTAATATTTTGGTAATTGTATTGTAGCAATCCTCCACAATCCAAATTATGTTGAAGTCCACTCCAGGTAGTTGAGTATTAGATTCCTCATTTCCATTTCTCCACTGTGTGTTTTATTCTATTCGTAATGTTACTGTACATATTCCATACATAATGTTAATGTTACTTTACAGGAAAGCTTTATCTAAAGTCCCAATAATATATATAGGATATAGAGAAAATAAACATTATTCTAAGAAATTGTTTTGGTTTAGATAGACAGGTATTTGCTAGGGAGGGTTGGAGTCTCTCTTGAAATGTAAGCCCCTTCCC
>VXBN01012213.1:1082451-1118629 GCA_013397395.1 Sinosuthora webbiana
ATCTGATAAGCGACACTGACCCATTTGGGCAAAGATAAACAATTCTGCTCCACCCAGATGGAATAGAATAACATGTTCTTTACAAAACCCAGGACAGAAATTTAATAAAATTATAAATTAAATGTAATCTATGAAAGTATTTGCAAATTAGATGAAGTTCTTCAGAAAGACTGGTCAAATTGGAGTGTTAGACCTCTATTTTCTCTGGACAGTATCTCAAAATAATTTCTGTCAACCCTTACTATACACTGTACATTTGTTACTGACAAATATGTACACTCAGGGCAAATACAGAAAAGATGGTTCTAGCAAAAGAACTCAATTTATGGAACAAACGGCTATATGCAAAATTTATTAAAGTATGTCTAGTTCAGTTTTATTTTAATTTAATGAAGAAGTAGATTCCAGAACACAGAGAAGTTTGCAGTCCTCATAAATGTGCTTCAAAAATTAACCAGTGGGGAACCCCTAAATTGAATCCAATAAAAAGCATTTGAAATTACATTTTCAGAGTGCTCAGCAACAAATTCTTTTTAATTGTTTATATTGACCTTGCTTTTCCAATTAAAAAAAAAATCCTCTTTTAATGTTTAATATTTCCCTGAATAGAAAAGACTTAATTAGGCTTCATTTGCACAATCAAGAATCATGAACAGATTATAATTTGCATCGCAGAATGATGGAGTATCATTAAGGTCACATTTGGTATGGTCGTTATAAGAAATTGTATTGAATAAATATCTGCAGCCTAAGGTCAAACATTATAATGAAAATATAAATCCTTATCTGAAAACATAATTGTGGTTTTCTTTCCCTGGATGTTACTCTCCACTGCAAAAAGGCTGCAAAAACGGGAGTAGGTCCATGCATATGTGACTGATATTTTAATCTGCTACTGTATAATCATTTTGAGGAAATGTTCATGGCTTATTAAATTTCTAAAATTCTTCTCAATCAGTCACTTTAGGTGGGTTCTAAGGTTAAGGAAAAGAAAATCATTTATTGTAAATATAAGCTGACATGAAACTCGTTTCTCCTTTTGTAGCTGTCACTATCCTTGTTTTACTTGGTTTACCACTATCAGACAGAAATGTCTTGAACAGCATGAAATTTTTGATAAACACTATACATAAAAATTTTCTCTTTCTAGTTATGCTACATACACTTAAAAGAGTAATCCTAATTATTTGTTAATTGGAAACAGAGTTCATGGCCAAGCAATTTTTTTTACTGTGTTTCTTTCTTCATCAGCTTTTTAACTTCTGTAGGAGAAAGGGAAGGGCAAAATATGTATTACTGTCAAATAGTTCTTCAAACACAAATGTACCAACAAAGATAACTGAAAAGTGATTTGGTCTGAAAAAGTGCTCACCTTTTTTTCATTTTCAGAACTGAATAGCAGAAGATGTTTTCATGGTAGACAGAATGAAATATCAGTGTAGGAATCATGAAAGAGTACTAAAAAAACTGCTGATGCAGGAAGGCAGCTACAACAAGGTATCTTAGCTCTTCATACCCTCATGTTTACTTTGAAGTAAAAAAAAAAATTAAAATCCTAATTTCCCATGGATAAAGTTTCTCTCTGGTGATCCATAGTGCAAATTGAAATAATAGGAACTTCTGTTCATACTTTCTGCTCTGTGTACCCAGAGCAGCCACTTTTTTCAGTACTGGCACCTTGCACTTAGCAAGTAGAGAAGAGAAAGAGATTGTAGTCTCCAGAATCTTTTGCCCTTCACCTGTCAGTGCTAAGAATTGGAAGTTACAGGAAAGCAAAATTGCTTGAGTAATGAGGCCTGGTACTCTATCACTAGTGCAAGCATTTGAGCTCCACTTGGAAAATACCTGAATACATATATTCAACTAGCTCTGAGTTTTGACCAGCAAAACACTGCCTACTCAGTATGTGAGGATGCATTCAGCAGAAGCTGAAAAATAAATGACAAATCTTGGTTGCAGTTGCACCATGCTGATTTAATGTAAAGTGTGATAGCTTCAGATATGTTGTTTTCAATAATATGAATCCAATTCCGTGGAAAAACATTGTATTTTTTCATAGCAGAATAGCAGACGCAGATGTATTGGGTTAGTTTGAATGGATATGTGTTGTCTGGAAATATGCATTGGATGGGAGAGTACTTCTGACTGAAAAATCTGGAGTTGAGAAATAAATGTATTGATGTAAATGGAAATCTATTGATTCAGCAAAAAGTTACTGGCTTCTATAAATATATGTTTAGAAAGAAAAGCTATTTTTATACAAAAATAGAATCCTATTATTTGGATACTGTGATTGATTTAAGAAGCAACTGACAATATTATCCAATTCAGCAAAATGGCCTTGATTTCAGTGTCTATTGCATGCATTTCCCTGAAATTTTACTGTGTTAAAAAATCAAACAAACACAAATCCAATTCAAGTGTTTCCAGTCTCAAAGGCTTTGTAACAAACCCATGTAGCTGAACCCTGTCAGTTTTTACTAAATTGTAAGGATTTATACTAGATTCTTTAATTTTTAGTTGTCTTTATTTATATTTCTGAGCCATCAATTTCAATAATAGACGAGCTTTCCATTATTAACAGCTTTGATTTCTTATTATTGCCTATAATTCACAGCTATGTCTTTGGTTGAATTAGCTCCATAAACCATTTTTAAGCACTTATTCTTCCAGACTTTAGTTCAGAAAAGACTTTATTTCTAACTTCTTTTTTTCCCTGAGGAATGGAGTGGCTTTCTTGTGGATTGTCCTTTTTCATACTTCACTAGGAATGGAATAAATTTCCTTTTCCTTGGAAATTATTAGAATTCATATGGAAGGATTGCTATCTTCTGTTTCAAACTTGTTTCTAATTTTTTTTTACAAGAAACAGACTTCTATTTGCCTGTTTCCTAGTGGGACCTTCGTCGTTTACTATGGAATTACCTACTAGGAAAATATGATAATCATAAAAAATAATACCCCACTCTTTCCTAAGCCAATGATATTTGTGATTCCATGAGTTTTCTATGAGTTCTAATGCAAAAAAACACCAAAATCATATTGAAGATATTTTATGTCAAGCATAAGTTTTCATAAAAATATTTATATTTTTTATATTCAAAAATATGGGATAACTTTTTAATTTATTTTTCAAATTTTGTCACACTTAATATCTGTTTCATGCCCCATTGCAAAACCATTTATTACATTCTCCAGTTTCCAAGATTGATAGCTTTTAAGTCCAAAAACATGCTTCTTCATATCTTACCTCCTGATTCCTGTGTACCCAGTTGTTGGTACCTTATTTAATCCCCATATCTCCTTTCTTTCCTTTCTGCTGTTTGCCTTTCTGCACAAACACTGTTAAAGCCAGAGAGGCAACGCTCTCCTCTTCCTTGCATTGAATTGACTCAGTTCTTGGACTAGAGTCCTGACAAAAATAAATTGGAGCACTCAGTTACACTACATTTCAGGTCTCTATGAGTAGACATTTCTGCTAGTAAGAAAATCTAATAGACCCCATTTTCAAATCTAATAGACCACTGCACAGTAAGCTTTGGTAATGGATTTTATATAATTGACTTACAGAAAAGGTGATTTTTATATATTTACTTAAGGAACAACAAAAGCATCCAAAACACTGCACAACAGGCTGCAAAGCTGAATAGTAGACCCAGAAAGTAACATTAGTAGTATTTACTCAGGTCATGTCCTAGTGGAACTAGGACAATCATAGGTTATTCCTGCTTCTGGCAGATGAAAGAGTACTGATGACTGACTGGCGTTCAAGGTCAGAAATGCAAACTGAGCTTGAAAAATGAATTTTAAAATTAAAATTAAAATATTAACATTTCAGAAGATATTTTTTATAATTAAAATATATTGTATTAGGGAATTTTGAGTAATGTTAAGTTAGAAACTACACTGCATTCTTATTGCAGATTTGCTTGGACTCTCCTCAAGTACAATTCTCAAGAATGGACTAGAGTTGAAATCACAGAGTTCAAAACTGGTGGAAGTAGAGTGGTAAGAACTATAATTCCCTACACTGGTTTCTATATTTCAGATTACAGGGAAGGAGGGGAAGGGAAGCAGTATTTTGATAGCATTTTGCTGAGGTTTTTTTTGCACATAAAAACACCAAAAAAGGATAAAAAAGGGAACACAAAATAATAGCACATGAATATGAAATAAAATTCACCTGAGAAATACCATCTGCACATCTATCTATTAAAAGTACAAATGACATGCTGTACTTGTTTTGATAACTCAATGAAAAACCACTGTTTGAGAACACATAGAGGAAAACAAATCATTGAAGACCAGGGACATTTACATTTATGTGTGTAACTAAATATAATTGAAATAAAGATGAAAGTGACATTAAAATAATTATAGCAATGATGAAAAAATGTTATGAAATACATAATTACATGCACACTGGTACACATATCAAACAGCTGGTCAACACATCAGCTAGTGTAGACTGTTTGTTCAGTTAGCTGTAAATATTTAAACAAGAAAAAATATGATATTGGGAAGAGAGTGAGAGGTGAAGATGGGAAATTATTTTCCCTCACCATCAAACAGAGCTATGGTATAAATAGTTTCAAACAGTTCTGAAACCTTTGAAATAGCTGTGTTGTTCTTCTTTTAAAGAAAGCAAGAAAATGCCTTGGTGATGTTACTCAGATGACAGAACCAAGTTCTGATTTTGATAAGAGACTTCAAAGTAAGTCTGTAGAGGCTCCTTTTTTTCCTTTTCTCCCAAAGACTGCTTATATGAAGTACAGCAGTTCTGATGGGAATGACTGAAACTTCATTACTTCCTCCTCAAAAAAGAAATAGGTCTCACGACAAGCAAGATGGCTAAATTCAGGAACCACTTGTGACTGAGGCAGGTGTTCAATTATGGATTTGACCTGAATTTATTCAGCACAGGGACACTGGTTCTGAAACTGAGATCATTTCACCAATTAAAATTATGTTCAGTCTGATATGTTCCCATTAAAAATGTATTTTGGGGAAGCTACCATTTTCTATCAGTATATATGTAACAAAATAGTTTCCAAAAAATTATGATGAAAACAATAAAAATCCTGTAACAATATCCTCTGGCTAATTAATACAAAATCAATGTTGTGAGTGTGCCTTTAATTACTGTCCATTCTACCAGGTCACATGCTTTTTCCCAAATTAGAATTTTATTTTTGGGTGTTCTTGAAAACACAATAGCACGGAGTTTAAGTTTTTGGTGTGTTTTTCAGAGGGCTTGCCAAAAGTAGGGTACAGTGTTTGGAAAACAGAACAGGTTTTACACCAACAAAATGAGAGAAGTTTTGAAGAAAGAAAACTCAGCTCAAACTCTACTCTTTGAATCATAATGTGCTGCATATGGATTTAAATCTCTGATCTTAAGTTTTCCATCTGAAAAATTTTGTTGTGATTCACAAAGAAAGCTGAAAAAAAAACCCCAACCCTCAGCAAAATAAGAACAACTCCTTGCAAGGACCTGTACATTTTTGATTTAAAAAGGGAGATGCATATTCCATGCAAGGAAAAAATGAGGACCACATATATAAATAGAACATATTGGTTTTTTATTTGTGTTCTAAAAACATAGTCTTTAACAAATCCATTCTGTATTATTCAAGACATGACAGGACACATTATATCACTGGCTGTTCATAAGTTTTAAGAAGATTTTTTTGGGGAAAGTTGGGGGTTTTTTTGGCATTACATAGAATAAAATATCAATAAGGACATATGTTTTACTGGAATAATGGGATTTTTAAGTTCACAATGAAAATTCCCTGTTACAGTTTTGGAGAACATGCAAGACAGTTATTTTTTAAAGAGAGAAATGAGGGTCTATATAGGTACATAAGGGTAATAATAGTAATAATTAATGAATGCAAATAAAATAAGGGCAACAGAAACACAAAGGGAACAGTGATACAACAGCAGCTGAGTATTAAAGTAATAAGTCACAACACTCCAGTTTCCTGAGCTCTGGAGAGAAACATGAAGTCCCATAATTAACCCTTGTGTTGTACCTGATGAAGATTCAATATTGCACTCCTGGGAGAAATAAGGCAACGGCAGTGGTATTGAGCATCCTCCTAGGGTCCTAAATGATATTCAAAGACCAGGTGACTGAGCCTGTTCTGAGGGTCTGTTAGCATGGAAATTTTTGTCATTACACAGGCATTCTTTGCACTAATAATTTTTGAGATAATGTTTTACTAAGAAGTCTTGCCCATCCTGAGTCATAGATAATGTGTGTCACACTTTCTTCGCTGTAATAAACAAGTGGTCCAGCAACTAGTGAGCAATCTATGGAAGGCAACTAAGAAAATATTTCCTTTGGGGGAAACCTTTCATTTATTTTGTGTGAATTTTGCAACTCTAAAGGGTAACTGTAAATGAATCAACAAATCCAAAGAGATTAAAATTCACTGCTCTAAATCTATATTTCAGGAAATGAGTGATTTGTGGTAAGAGGAAGTGTAATAAAATACAGAAATGGTGCAGTTTTTTGATGAAAAGACCAGACTTCTGATAAAAAGACCATGTCTCCCAGTATTTGTCTGTATTCCTAAGTGACACTGCTTTGATTGCATCAGTTCTTGCTCTTTCCACAGAGCACATTGCTGGTAAAGCACACTCCTGCACACAAAGGGCTTATACTAAGCTGAATTGCAATATCTTCATGCAGTTAAAACTACATCCCCATAGGAATGCAGTACTGTAGAAAATTTGTCTTAAAGTAATATCATTTCAGGTTTCCAAAGCAGTTTCTACATAAAAACTGTTGACAGCCAAAACAACAAAAATAAAAAACAAATGCAAATGTCTGTAGAATATAACACAGGGGAAGTAAATTGGGCAGGCAATGTAGTGTATTAAAACAAAACAAAACAAAACAAAAAACAAAACAAAAACAAAACAAAACAAAAAACAAAAAACAAAAAACAAAAAAAAACAAAAAACAAAAAACAAAAAACAAAAACAAAAACAAACAAACAAACAAACAAAAAAAATACCACACTGAGAATAAGCACAATCCATGGTTTTCCTAAAAGCAGGATGATAGTTCACCATCTGCTTTATATTATTTTAATAGCCAAGCTTCATTACATTGTATTTTGGATTGGGTAGGTAATGATCTGTACTTTTACTTCTTCATTTTTTTTTTCTTTCCGCATCCCTTCCTCCCTAGGTGCACTACTCCCAGTTACAAAACTGAAAACTAAATGATAGATGAGAGACAGAGATAGAGATCCCCACAGATGCATATATATATATGTATTAACTCAACATTTTCTGTAATTTACTCTACTGTTCAATCTGTTCAGTGAGCAAGCTGAAATCTTCATAATGCAGCTGCCCTGGAAGCTTGGTCCTGCTGCATTCCTTGCCTGGAAGACACCTGTTCAACAATTATATGGCCAGCAGTACATTAGCAGCATTGCCTGCTGGATTGCAGGTGTTTGAATCTATAGGGAGAAGGTCATTACACTACCATTTCTCTCCATCTGGCCCTAAGAAAGCTAAGTGTATATGGGGCACTGAGATTTCTCACTTCAGAGGATATCTCTCTGTCCATTTTTCATCAAACAGCACACGCTGCACTGCCTGAATTTCTAAGATGCAAGCCATTACTAATTTCTACTTGAGAGGCTTATTAGAAGTCCTGTCCAAGCGGATTTACTCCTTAGTCTGCATAGACACTAAAAAAATACCTCGAAATTCCTGCATGTGGACTCCCTTCGTTTGCCTGATTTTACTGTAACTTAGAGAAAAATTGTTCTCTTCAGCAAGATGGTTTGACCCAGATTTTTACACTGCCTGCTGATGTCAGAACACCAGCAGCAAGCTTGGTAGCAAATATTTCAGAGTAGAGACACTGACACCTACCAAATGTGAAAGAATAGAGGTATTTCTACATACCTTTCTTTGTTGAATTCACTTGTGATCACATATCAATCAGAAGGGTAAAACCAGAGAAGGTGGGTTTTGCCTTTACCAGACCACATTAGTGTAACATTATTTCTATAAATCCATTGAAAGATAAACATCAAGAACGAAGGTAACTTTTCCAGCTTTTCACTTTTCTTACTGGAAATATGCTGGCAATTTGCCACTGGCTAATCCAGCAATGATTCTGAAAGTATTTTATTATGCTTACAAGTACCTCTCACTGTTTCTATGCAAATCCAGACATGTTTCTATGCCCTGTGTGTATTGAGTGGATGAAATTTAACATGATATGTTGAATGACTCAAGTTTAAAAATAAGTAATGGAATCAAACGGAAGTATCAAATGGAAATTCGAATGGAAGTAACAAAAATTGAATAAAATATCTTGTCTGTAAATAAGATTAATATATTGACAGATAGAAAGAAATTGGAGCAACTCATATAGAAAGAAATTGGAGCAACTCATAAAGGTATAGAGGGGCTTATATTAGGAGTTGATGTGTTTATGGATATTGCTGTATTCTGTATTCGGGTACAGAAGACAGAAACAAACCACATGATCCAGAACGTTCTCCACAGTCCTATCTACTTACCAAGTCAATAAAGAAAGGAGAACCTTTTCACTGGGATGCTTTTCTTAAAAGGAAATGTTTGGCCAGCAAGTCACAGTTTTCTGTTCTCACTGGCTTCAAAGAATCAAAGAATGTTCAATGTTCAAAAGGACTTTTGGATGTCACCCAGCCAAACCCTAATGCTCAAACAGCCAATGAAGAGCAGGCTACCATTTTCAGACAGCTTTTGAAAACTTCTGAAGATGGAGACTGCAGCCTCTAAGCAATCTTCAGTGTCACAGTAAGAGTGTTTCCTTATGTTCAAACAGAACCTCAGTATTTCCTCTTCAGCTTATTACTTCTCAAGAGTAGCCAAGGATGTTAGTAACAAAAAATAAGTAACAGAAATTAAACAGAAATTTAATAAATTAAATTATGCAGACTGCTCATCCTTCATAAAACTATTAGTAAAATATTTCTTCTTCTTCCTTCTTATATATCTATTAAAGTGAGTCTACAAGTGTATGCATAAAATTAGGACTTATTTTCTTGGATGGCATTATTAAAATAAAAATTTAACTATGGAAAGTAAGACCCTATTTTCCCCTGAAAAGAGGAAATGATGATGAAGTGCTGATCTCTTCTCCTTGGGATTCAATGACAGGACACATAGGAATGGCTCAAAGATGCACCACAGGAGGCTTAGACTAGACATTGGGAATCATTTTTTACTGAGAGGGTGGTCAAAACCTGTATCAGTCTTCCTAGGCTCTTTTAAAATTATTCTTTTTTTGTTCTTTATTTACTTTATATTTTGTTTCTGTTTGGTTTTGGTTGTGGGTTTTTTTTTTTTTTTTTTTTTTTGTGTTTTTTTTTTTTTTTTTTTCTTCTCTTTTTTTTTTTTTTTTTTTTTTTAATTTTGTCATGTAGTGTTGTTTTAGTGATAGAATAATATTAAGTTGCTCTGCAGAACAATTCTGGTTTTTCAAAATCAATTGTACCAAACAAAATATAAGATCATCATCACTAGCTGTAACAATGGATTGTTGTCCCCTTTATTATCTGAGTAGATAATTACCTCATTTAGTTTTCAAAGTAAGCTCAATAAATTCAGAAAATTTTTGTTTTCAACAGTTTTCTGGTATGTTTTTGGAACATACTTGAGATAATATGTTATTCTCATCATGTCTAGTTTACGTGAAAAATGCAACTTGTTACATTAATTTTGTTTTTATATTAAAAAAGTTATTTTCTTTTAAGAAATTTGGAATAATAATACATGTTAACAGGTTTGTAAAAATTTGTAGAAGACAAATGCTTAATTCCAGGAGGAACCACTTTACAAGACACTAGCAGTTTTGAAAAATGGATGAGAAACACAGAAGTGAGGAAGACAGAAGTTCAGTGCTCTATCTGCCCATCTTCCCTCAACAAAAGATCTTCAGGGTGGTCCATAAGAACAAATCCTAAAAATGTAAAGGAACTAAATAATGAATAGAAAGATTGTCCTTTTATTTTGCTGTGGACAAGTCTTTTCTTGATGTACTTTTCCCTATCTGTGTGTTAGCTTTGTGCACCTGCCAGTACTGCTGGAAACTCTGGCTACATCTTGGCAAGATGTAGGTAGGCATGAGACAGGGTATGACTCAGGCAAAGGAAACAGAAATTAAATGAAGAAGTAAGAGAATGGCAAATTGAAATAAAACAGATCGGAAGTGATGGGAATTATTGTCAGATCAGACTGGTATTTGATTAGTATGATATAAGGCAGTCAATACAAAAGCCACTTTGGGAGGTAGTGGAACAATGAAACATAAATATGAATAAAATTTCCTTTACATAGCAAAGCAGCCTGGTGTCAAAAGACATGTCAGTGAAGGTGAAAAAAATTGCCACTTTTTCTAATGTGTGTTCATCTTTTTTCTCTTGTTTTATGGTTGAATTTAAAAAGAAAACATAAATCAGAGAATCTTTAACTAAACCAACTGCCTGATTGATGAGTGTCAATTATTGAAAGCTTGGATTAGGCTTGGATATTACTTAGCTGTCAGCATTTTGACACATGAACCGATTAAATTTACCGTGCCTAGTTCTTTCAGTATTTTCAATTTCACAGTATGCAATGGATTAAAAACTGCACATTACATAACAGGAAATTAAATAATTTATTAATAATAATTTGGATTATTTAAAGTTATTACTTAACCATTTTTTAATTTCACTATCTTTTTTGTGCTGCTTTTTATGAAAATCTAAATGTTGAAGTATCAAAAGTATTTACAATTTAAAGTTTCAATTCTCAAAAAGTTCAAACATATTAAAGAACACTTCTGTTTTAAACTAGCAGCTGCAATTAAGACTGTTAACTTGAAAATGCTTGATTCTTATTATAAAGATATGTATGAGATTATAATTTAATGTAGCAATGACTTCTTCTTTTTTGCAAATTACAAATTCTTATGTAAATCCACTATAGCTTTCCTGTGATTGCAGAAAATCTCAGTAAGTATAGAATATATGTGAATTTTGAAATTGCTGGATTAAGGTAAAAATAAACTTTTCAAAAGAAGGAGAAGACTAGTTTTCTCTAAAAGATAATTATTTTTTAGAAAATTTTTAAAATATCAATGAAGAGTATCTAAAGTAGAATCAATTGACATATTTTGCTTAAGTTTTGAATGTACCTAATGTAGGTAGATTGAATATAGGATGCAACTAATAGAGACAAAGGGCTAGAAGCAAAACATTTTAATAGATTAAAAACACTGAGAAAAACAGTAATAGAGAATCAATTTGGATAATGTAAAAACAAACAAGCACATTTTTTGTGTTTCAAAAAAACTGCTGCTTTAGACTTTTTTCTTTAATTAACTCTCTTGCAGACATAGGTCATGAATCAATTTTGACCAAGTAAATCCCTCCTACCAGAACTTTCAGGTCTAGGCAGGGAAAATATTCCATTGCAGAATTTGATAAAGCAGTAGTTTTATGAGTATATTACATATTTTATATGTGTCTAGTAAGTTCTAATGTTCAGGTAAAATGCTACAGGGATGAAAAATCATCTGTGTGTTATGGCTCAATTTTCCTTTTATAACTTTTATGTGGGATTGTAGTGTATGAACTCTGTAGATGGAATCTCTTTATGAAGGGACTTCCAATTTTAGTATATTTTTACGAAGTTGCAGATACTACTTGTTCAGATGGAAGAAGCAATTCAGGCATGAGAAAGCTCAGAGCTGAATTTACACTTCAGTTCCTATTCCAGCCTCATTTGCTTGCCTGAACAACCAGGGCAGACAGATAGAAGGGCAGGAGGGTGGCAGAGTTGGAGTGGGGAGAGGAAGAGCCAAGGGGAACTGGATTTGTGTCTTATCAGGAAGATCTTTAGAGGGCTTAAAACACAGAAAGGAAAATCTTTTGGTCATCTTTAACAAAATTAGTGGGTCTATGCTTATTTTAACAAATAATGCAAAGACCTGATTGCTCTTAGTATATTAAAATATGGCCTGCGATACGTCAGTATTTGTAATGCCTTCACTCCCAAAAGTATAAAACCCCTTAGCCTCTATATGTAAACCCAAATACCTATTTCTTTCAATACCTTCCACTTCTACTAGGTTCAGTAAACAATTTTGTAAATGAAACAAAAGATTGGAAAAGTGATAAATTTACAATTGAAAAAGAAATTAAGAGAATCTGTTTGTCTAAGGAATGGTAGAGTGCAGCTCCACCAGAGAATGTCTGCTTCAGAATCTCTAATACTTCTTTGTCTTTCTACTTCATCTCTCAGCTCTGCCACTAGGCTGAGCAGACCATTGACCTCATTGCTCCCCATACAGCTGTTTTCTCTGCTGCTCTCTGTCACTACGCAGGTGAGGAATCACAGAAAAATTACACTTGCAAATTGCATTGAAAAAAAGGATGGCCATTCATCTGAAAATTTACTGGGATAATTTTATCCTATTATTCTAGTCTCCTCAGTCCTTCATGGTCATTCATCAGTGAAAATGGCATAGTCTTGTATGCCTATGACAGCCACAATATTAAAGTTACCTAATGCTTGCTAATACAGAGAAATATGAAACCACTTCATTGTTTTTTCTTCTCAATGAATATTGACAAGAAATATGGCACCAAGATTTCAAACTGGAAATTTTTAAGGCATAAAGGACTTCTATTCCATGAAAACCTTCCATTTAAGTTCTGTGGAATTGCAAACTGTCAGACACACTAGTTTTGTACCTGTAGTTTGTGCAATATGACTTGTTAGGTTTTAAGTTTGGTGGTAAGACATAACTCCGGGCACTCAGGCTGTGCTCATGACATCTCAAATCAACCTTTTGGATGGGACTAACTCTGGACAAAAACACATCTCCTCAGAAAGAGAAGAAGAGTTGTGACCTATGGATATAGCTCTGGCCCAAGTTCCTTGGACGCTTCCAGGCAGCCATGGCTTTCTCACTGCATGCACATTAAATCAATAATTTCTAATACCAGCATCTACAGCTGTAATGGGACATCCCCAATATCATTTCCATGTTTTGAATTTTGTGGTCATCTTTCCATCAGTTAATAGAAAGCTCTGTGTAAATATTAATATTTAAAGTTCTTTTGGATAGAAAGAAAGTTGCCCACAAGAGGAATCAACCATCTTTGACTTTTTCCAAGGACAAGAATTTCAAAGACTCAAATTCCAACTGCAAAAATCAGCAATTTCAGTGAAGAAAACTATCAACCAGGTCAGTGCTGGTATTGGATTTGGTGTAAGATCTTTCTTACATGTAAGAAAGATATGCTATACCCTCACCTTTGCCAGGTATGGCTGCACAAAGATGCTTCTCAGGTTCAAAATAAGAATTGTTTTAGTGTGCAATCCAGGCTTTTTTAAGGTCAGATCCACTGGGGACAAACAATAAAAAACTGCTTTACAAGTTCAGGGAATGAGCTAATGAAGTAAAGCTATTAGCATAAATAATAATTATATGACATACTTTTAATGAAATCTCAGAAGAGTTTTCAACCAAATAAGTATATGAGGCTAGAGTTACCTAATTTTTTATCATGCCATGAGACAAAGAACATTGTTAGTCCTTTGTCCATGTGTACTACTAGGCAGGTAAAACTACATGATCATCTGATCTATTCACATGCTCCGCGTCTCACCTAGTGCATAGCATGAAGTGTATTAAATGAGTTAACTTACTTTTTCTAATAAATGGAACTTCCACTTACTGAAGATGTGCACCAAATCACTGGAAGCTGTGAACTGTGAAGCCAAAGTAGAGAAATGGACAGAAGAAAATGAATGGAGTAAATATTTGTCTCTTACCCATATTTATTCTGACATTCGCTAGAAGGTTCCTTTTTAGAGTAAGTCATTTAAACACAGATAAGTGCAGAAGACAATCAGCTAGATTTTGCTTTCAAAACCATTGATTAGAATTAAGTAAAAAATAGAGTATGTCTCACAAAAGACTTCAAGACTTTCATTCTTTTTCATGCAGATTAGGAATGAAAGTTAAGTTATACCAATTTTTTCATGAAAAGACATGTTGAAGATGATTCGAGCTGAAGCAAAATGTGTGGCTTTCTCAATTTTTTTTTCTAAATATGTTGAGGCTGAAAAGAATTATACATAGCTTGCTGTAAGAGAAAACTTTTAGGAACTTTCAAAATAATAGCTGAAGCCTGGGGCAGTTGTCATATCCAACTATTTGGTAAAAGAGCAAATGAAGTCTAAAAAATAGGTAAAAAAGGGTAAAATTGTGGGCACAATATCTTGATTTTGTCTACTAAATTAAATAATTCAAATTAAAAAAATAAAAATGAAGGGGGAATGGGGAGTGGTTGTTTGAAAAGAAATATATTTATCAGCTCACTTGGGATTATGGGAGAGATTGAAAAGCGAATTATTCTGTTTTCTGCTGCAGTTGTCTGATTTGAAAAATAAAGGGAGAATGTCATGTATTCATGTTGCAAAGGTAAAACTCTGGTGTCCATTTCAGACAAATAAGGCTTTTTTAAAATGGATTACTTTTTTCTTTTTTTTGTTTCACAGTGCAGTGTCTGGGTGGGATACTATGATTTATAATGACATACTTTTAAATACTTATTAATTTATTTTATCATGAGGATATATATTTTTAAATATAATTGCTTATAAATCTTTTCAAATCTTGTTTATTTTCCCATTTTCTGTCTGTTCTACAAGTTTCAATAAATTACCCTCATTCATGTAGAATTTTTTGTGTGTGCACAGGTTTTACATGTGGAGTTATATATACCAGCTAATACTGAGAATTAAAGTTATTGTGTATTATGCATAGCTTTGACACCAAAATTTTGCAAGCATACATGTCTTCTATTAAAGCATTACAATATGTGACTGTACTGTTCTATTACACCACAGCAGACACTTTGTTAATGCGTTGCATTTATTTAAGTAGAAATCTTTTCTGTTAATGTTTTATAACATATAATTTATTAATGAAATTTGAGACATGATTAAACAGAAGACCTAAACCTTAGCCTTTTTTACATGAAAAATTCACAAAATTCAATTAGACTTTATTTCTGAAGATTATTGCACAGAAGTTTTGATGCCTGTACTAATCCGTTCTTCTTTCTGTCTTTCTTTTTTTTTTTTTTCTTCAGGTGTAAATTATGTAAATTTTAGATATTTGTCTAACTGTAGATATCTGTCTAATCACATGGTTTTCTGTGGTGGCGTGACTGCATAAGCAAACAGCCACAGCTGTGATCTACCTGGATATCTGTAAAGGTTTCAATATGGTCCCCCCACAATATTCTTGCGGATAATTTTAAGAGATAGGGGTTTGATGGATGAACTGTTAGATGGATAATGAAATGGCTGGATGGCCACATCCAAACAATTATAGCCAATATTTTGGTGTCAAAGTGAAAACCAGTAATGAGTGCTTTACCCAAGGTAAGGTCTGTACCAAGACCAAGACTACTGATTATTTTTATGAATGGCATAGACAGCAGAACTGAGCTCACCCTCAGCAAGTTTGCATATTACACTATGCTGAGAAGTGCAGATTTGTTAGAGGGAATGGATGCTGTTCAGAGGGAACTTGAAAAGCTTAAAACGGTGCAGCCAAGTGCAAGGTTTTCAGCCTGAGTTGGGTGCAACTCCCGTTACTGGGACAGACTAAGGAATGGATGAATTTAGAGTGGCCCAGCAGAGAACAACTTGGGGATATTTGTGGCTGAAAAATTAGACAGGAGTTGTCAGTCTGTGTTCGCAGTTCAGAAAGCAAATTGCATCCTGGGCTTCTTCAAAGGAAGGATGGGCAGCAAGTCCAGGAAGAAGATTCCCCTGCTCTGCTCTGATGTCATGATATCCCACCTGGACTATTGCATCCATGGCATGAAAGACATGGATCTTTTCACACAGGTCCAGAGAAGGGCTGTGAAAATAGATTAGAGGACTGAAATACTTGTCCTATGAAGAAATACTGAGAGAGTTGAGGTTGCTCAGTCTGGAAGAAGAGAAAATCCTGAGAAGACCCTCTTTCAGCCTTTCAATACTCAGAGGGGCTGAGAAAATAGGATAGGACCAGTTTACTAGGGCCTGTAGTAACAGGGCAAGGGGCAATTAAATTGAAATTAAATTGTTTGCTTTGAGCAACATGTAGGTTTAGACTGGAAAAAAGGAAGACATTTTCATGATGAGGATAGTGACACTAAGGTGTAGGTTGAAGGTGTGGATGCCATCCTTGCAATTGTTCAAGGTCAGGATGGATGGGGCTTTGAGCAACATGATGTTGTGAAAGACATTCTGGCCCATGGAAGGGTCTGGGACTAGCTAGTATTTGAAGGTTTCTTCCGACTCAACTCTATGGTCCTGTATCCCACTAGCTTTTCCATAGTGACTGGTTGAATAGCAGACAAGGAAAGCTTGAAATTAAACCAAACATTTGTCTCTTTCTCTGCAGTTGTTATTTTTGCTGCTATGAAACTCAACACTGGGTCTTGTTGGTCACTTGAGTTCACTTTTCTTTCTACTTTGTTCTGTAAAAAGTACTTCTTTCATTTATTAAGGAATGAAAAATAAATTTTTCATTTCAGGAAGGAAAAGATACCTCAATAACATTTATTAATGTTTTGCTAGTCTAGGTCCTGAAATCCCAACCTTAACTCCTTCAAAAAAGATTTTTTTTACCCTTTGTTTGTTGAATCTGTGGTAGAATTATGAAGTGATATTTGTCAGGAGCTAGGAGCATAGATACACCTGTTTTTTCACCTCTTCTGAGGGTGTGCTATTACTTCATAATTTCTCTTATAATTACTCAGAAAATCTCCCTGATTGTTTTTAACTACTACTGAATTTATTGAATACTTGAAATTCCTTGTCTCCTTAGTGAATCAGGACATTTAACCAATGATCATGAATAAAGCTCAAAGTCATTGAGTACCTCAACCTCCAAACAGCATCTCTGACCAGCACATACCTTAAATACGAACTATAATAATAAACAAGTACATTTATTTGAAGTCAAACACAGGGGAATTTACATAAAATTTTCAAGACTATCATTCAGTAAAGACATAATTTCTATCTATTTGGAATCTGGATTAGCTTATTTTTGGATGTCTCTTCCAACCCAAACTATTTCTACTAACCCAAAGATTCTATCATTCTATTCAGGAAGAAATTCAAGACAGTACATTTAATGGATACTTTAGACTTTAAATTTGTATGGGCGAGAAATTGGCCTTACCTGGGTGTTATAAGCTTTCATATACTCAGTAAAGATGAAACTCCATCAAAACTATGTGTGTTTCAGAGCTGCTTATGCACTGGAGCATGTAGACTTTCTTGCCTCAGTCATCTGCAAAAATTTCTCAGAGCAAGGCTGCTAAAATGAAACAGGCAAATCTTTCACCTGTGCAAATGAATCTCAGACTCCAGGATATTAAAAAAAAAAAAAAAAAAAAAAAGAAAAAAAGAAAACCTACACCACAATAACTGTTAGAGGCATGAAATCTGTCTTTTACAAATAGATTACACCCATATTCAGAAATTGAGAGTTTCCATTCAGAAAGGTAAGATAAAATCTCTGCTGAGAATTTGTGTTGGAGATTTGTCTTTGAGAAAAGAAGAGGGAAAGATAAGTCTGCACAAAAGCAATCTAAAAAATGCATGGTGCACAAGTCACCAATAGTTTATTTTTAGTATCATTTAAGATAAAATTATTCATACTAGTATATGTACTAGTATCTTATTGATACAGGAAGCAGATCTCATAGACAAGAGCTGGAAATCCTGAAACCAAAGAATAGTATGGATTTTCTTTCTCTCTCTCTCTCTCTTTTTTTTTTTTTTTTAAAGTTAATTATGAACCAATTACATCGAAAAATAAGATGGTGTATCAGTGCCTAAACAAATGGCTGGAAAAAAATCTCATTTTAAATAATATTTCTCACAAACTATGTCTGAAGTGTTCATGTGTTAGTGTGTATATACAAGGGATAGGCAAGGTGTCTCTTCCACTCTGTCTGGATGTGTCGTTGATGGATTTGTATTAACAGATTTTTTCCATTTTCTTTCCATGACCCCTGAGCTCTTTTTCCTCCTACACAGTGCAAAAGGGAATCAAGGATTCAAGGGAATGATGCACCTTTTTTTTTAAAGAGCAAATTCCTTAAACCTTTGTGGTAAGAAAGACATAGAAATTGCTCAGAGATGTAACTTTGGCTTTTTTGATATTTGGCTTAAAAAAAAAAGACACTTTAAGAAAGATTTTCTAATTATATGTTTCTAGGTACACTTCCAGATGACAAATATTGTTTTAAGGTCATAAAAATGTTGTCTTTTTCTTTAGCAAACAAAGGTAAGATCAAACATGTATTTGATCAAAAAGCTAAAATACAAGTAGTGCATTTCCTTGAAAATTTTCCAGAAAAGCATAGCTTATAGATTACTAGGGATTCTATCACTGAGCTTGGAAACTGGTGTCTCCACGCTGACCTGAGATGATATATGGAACTGAATTGAACAGAAAAGGAAATTGTAACTTTGCTGAAAGTAGCTAGTAGTATTACTAAAGTGAAGTACTTTCTGAAAAGTTAGGGCAGAGACAATAATTACCTTGCCAGGTTCCTAAGTTGTCTGTTCCAACCTTGAGGAACAGCTTCCACTGAAAAGTAATTTGAGTGTTTGCAGAGAAAAAACCAAAACCAAAACCAAAACAAAACATTTCAGAACAGGAATATAGGCTTGTTGATAAATTATTCTCTATCTGTATATACAGCTTATTCATTCTTAGGCTACAGTTACTGCTGTAAGCCTGAATGAGAACTCACATACTGCATCACAGGATATGGTTTTATAAATGTGGTGGATAATTGACAATACCAGATCTGATAGCAAAACTATCTGGTAAAGTCTAGCACTGATCAGAACTTGGAGCAGGTCATGCTACTCATGATGAAAATACAGAAAACAAACTGAAGACTATTAAAGAGCACATATTTCATGTGGGAGTTCTATCCTCCATAGAATATCTGAACAAATACAGTTGCAAAATTTTCCTTTTAAAAATAAAACATAAAATAAATTAATTAAAAATAAGTTTTAAAATTTGCAGAATTGATTTTTAAGCTCAGTGAATAGTTCTCTATGTAAATACTGAGAGTTTATCTTTCTTTATGAAAATGTCTTGAGTTGTGATCTTGAACTACTCAGAATTTATCTTTACACAAAGCACCATGCATACATAGGATTATCTGACATAATGAAAGTTCATATTCTAGTTTTCAAGTGTCCATATTTTTACTCTAGACCTTTCATCACACTGATGCAGCTGAACACACAGAAATATGCAGAAATCTGTAATTATATAATGTTATTACTCACATGCAGTGGGTATTTTATTATACTACTATTCAACCTTTTTAATTATATCATGAAACAAATATCATTCTACTATGTAATTAAACAAATTACCAAGATCTGCCCACTCACTAAATAAATGAGGCAGTATAATTGAACATAAATAGCTCCTGGTATCAACCTAATCTGTTGAGATAGCAGAAATGTTCTTTTCATTTCTCTCACTAAGTAGAGAGCTCTGGCAAGTCAGAAAAGGCTTCAGAGCTTTTTTCCTTTTCTTTGGAAAGTGACACCATGTCTTTCAATTATCTGAACAGGGAAAAGATCACGGATGTTGGCATTCAATTTAAAAAAAACCAAATAAATTCTTAGAAAATCCTGATAAGGTACAAGTTGTTTTCAATTAAATTTAACCGCCAATTAATTTATCTATGTATTGAGTTTAAAAGTGTCATT
The DNA here is from genome assembly GCA_013397395.1 of Sinosuthora webbiana. Lineage (NCBI taxonomy): Eukaryota > Metazoa > Chordata > Aves > Passeriformes > Sylviidae > Sinosuthora > Sinosuthora webbiana. The sequence continues at coordinate 1,102,288 of VXBN01012213.1, forward strand.
TAGGCTTAAACAAATGTATTGAAAATTTCATGTTTCTTGAAAATTAAACATAAAGTCATCTTGAAGAACCTCTTAACTGAAGTTCTTTGTTGAAGAATGCAACTACAAAATGAGAATTCTGATGTATTTCTAGACAAAAATAAAGTTTGCAAGAGAGGCAGAGATCACACTAAAGCTGTTATTCTTCTGGGAAGAAATTCAAAGGAAAATTGAATAAAAAAACTTCATGATTTTGAGACTCAAGTGTAAAGACTTAAAATCTGAACTGCCTAACATTATGATAGCTTCTGACACAGGAATAATATAGAAAAAAGATTTTTCCCAACTCTGATCTCACATATTTTATTGCAATTTTGGTGTGATTTCTATCTCTGTTAAAAAGTGATATTGATCAGAATCAGGCCTAGGGAGGGAGCTCTGGAAAAACCTCTGGCACACATGGAAAAAAAAAGTGATATTTTAAAGTTTATATCCAATCTTACTCAGTTATTTTTGTTTCTGCCTTCATCTGTGTCCTCACACATCTATGGTGATATCTGACTGTAAACACGGCTGCCCTAATGCAACGCACTAAGAGTCCTAGATGTATGAGGTTTAATTTTTCATTTACTTCTACTTCTCTGAATTTAAAATAGTGCTTAAAATACTGGTGTAATTCAAAACAGTGAACTTTTCCACAACTACATATGGCTGAGATTTCTCCAAACATTGAAATAACATTTCTGTGCAGACTGCCAATATTTCATTAATTTTCCAGGTTTACCATACTAATCTGACATGTTTGTGTCATTAAGAATTTTTACTGTTACATTTCAAGTTTCTACCAAAATAGAAGGGTTCTGGACAGGGTCTCAGAAAATGTGATGGAACATGTGATAATAAAACAAAAAGTTGGCTAAGACAGGAGGGCTTGCATGGTTTTGCTCTAGCGTGGGGCAAAGTCTCTCATCTTTTCCTAGAAAATTCATATGTAAAGAATCCTGTGTGTCTTTTCATTTGTCCTCCTATAGAATGAATGACAAGGTCATAGTCTTGTGTGAGTACTGGCTCTACTTAGTGCAAAGTGAGAATGATTTACAGAAAAGAAAAGAAAGAGAAAATAAAAGGGAAAATGAAAAGGAAAAAGTAAAAGGCAAGGGAAAAGACCATCTGAAATATGTTACAGTCCTCATGCAAGTATATATATAGATATATAATTTTGGGGAAGATCCAAGTGGACTTTTTTTAAACTTCCACTTGCCTTTGTTATTTAGTCTACTGTTTATAACTATTAATCTGTACAAGATACTGAACTGCAGAGGCAAGAAGCTGCTGTTCTAACCATTATTTTTGTTTCTCCCTAAAGTCCAGAGATTCACGCAGAACAGCTCTGTTTAGTAGTTAATACTGTGTGTCATAATTATGGATCTCTCATCTGCAGAAAAGACAGTAGGAGACAAAAGTTGATGAAAGTTGAATCACCTTGAAAGCTTTGCATAAAGATATTTATTTATTGCAGAGTAAATGTTTATAAGGTACATCCAGTGATGGATGCAAAGAAGATAAATTTCAATTAGGAAGTCAAGAGGGAAAGTGACAGGAGCAAAATTCATTATGCATCCAATGCCATTTTCTCACAAAGAACTACTATTTTGTCTATTTGCTTGTGTTGATATTTTCTTAGTAATAAATTAATTTCTTTTTTTGTAATATTAAACTCATACAGGAACACCCAGACATTTTAAATACACAAGATTTGTCCTCTTTTACTGTGTATTACAGGTTCTCTCTAGAAGCTGTTACCTATTCTCAACACCTTAGCATAGCTGCAGCCCTGCCATAATGCTGCTACAAACCAATAGAAGTCTTTGCTTTGTTAAACCTGTCACTTCTGGCAGCTGTACTCTTTCTTCTGTCATATTTCTCTTCCTCAACTATCTGCTTGATGCAAAAGGAAAAAATGCCCCATCACTGAGTATGAGAAAGACACGGACATAATGAAGTGAATCCAATGAAGAGACACAAAAATGAATAAAGGGCTGGACCATCTGATGTATGAGGAGAGGCTGAGAGAACTGGGAGATTTCAGCTCAGAGAAGTGAAAGCTCAGGGGGATATTATTCATGTGCATAAAGACTTGATGGGCAAACTAAACATTTCACATAGGCTAGAGCTACCTGCCATAGCTGCCCCTCTTCTGAGTAGGAGGTTGGACAAAACACAAAAGATTCTCCAGATGGCCCTTCCAGCCTCAAACATTTTGGTGATTGTTCACATAAATTAATAATGAAGAAAGTTTATTGACATTACATATGACCAAAATAAAAGACCTAGCAATTCTAAAACTAGTACAGAGTAAAATTTATGCTAATACTTGCAAAACAGACATTTTTTTCTAAAGTCCTAAAATACTTATGTTAAAATCTTATAGATCTAAGGGATTTTCTTAGACAACATAAATTGACTTTAATTTTGAAATACATCCCATCAGGACTGCACCAGCTAAGTGCATAGTCACAAATTGTAGGTAATTTAGGTATTTATAATAAGGAAATAGAGGCTGAGTATTTCTCCTTCTTTGGAAAAATACCAATAAGGATTCTGAAAAAGAGAAAGAGAATAAAATCTGTACTCTTATATAATTTCTTTCAACACATACCTAGAAGATTATCTTTTTAACAAACATGGAGTGAACATCTTCCCTTGTCTGTGTCTAGGACACTTCCCCATACACCTACTCTTACTCAAATAAAATTATTTTTCCATAGGAAATTGTTATCTTGTGGTTTACAAACAAACAAACAAACAAACAAACAAACAACAACAACAACAAAAAACAAAGTCTGAAAGTCTGCCTTTGTTTCTCTTAAACCCTTTGATTCTACCTTTTCAAGTACCTTCCTTCAGGGGTTATTGTTTTCTTAATTCAGTGAAAATACCTCTCCTCCATGAACAACGGTTCCTGCTCTTCCAGCTTCCATTTATCTGTGAACAATACCTATTTTTCAAACTTTTCAATGTGTAAAATGACTATGCAAGCCCAAACATTACCCTCAGCCAAGATCTCTAGAGTCTGAAATGACGTGACCCCAAATAGCTAAGAAGTAGAGACAATGTGCTTTCTCATATTAGTGTGTTAATAAGCAAGGCCAAATAGCTGTCCATTGCCACACAGAGCAACAGGTAATAAGGTAACTGCTAATCTTTGTAATGACTGAATCCTTGAATCCAGCTAGAAAAATCTGTCAATACAGTAATGTCTTGCACAGCATAGTTGCCAAAAGTGTCTTCTCCCTGACATGAAGTTTAATTAGTCATTTGTAAGTGATTAATGATATCTAAATTTTTTTCCCTTCAAACAACAAATGAAATTTCTGATGCAGCCTGTCTGTGGCCCTAATTTGATGGGTCGATGTGGAGCATTTCTGCTCTTCTTCCAGAGCTGTTTCCTCTTTGCCTTTTAATCTGAAATTACATTATGAAAAAGTTTTTGTTCTATGAGGAGGGGAGATTTCAGTTTAAAATCACCTTGATGAGGCTTCTATGTTGTCATTAATTTTGATTTAATCTCTAAAATAAATGCCTTTAGAAAATTTCTAAAAAGAAAAGTGTTTAAAAACTATCTCACCCAGGCTAATATCATGCTGAGTAATTAGATTACACCTCTATTAAACTACACCAATATTCTCTTTTTGAAACCTTTTCTAAGATTCACAAAAATACTCACATTTCAAAGACTTACTTGACTTTCTAAAGTTCTCTAGAAAAGTTATGATGTTACTATCTTTGTCTTGGAACTTCTTAGGTGCATCTTTGTCCACGCTTATAATTTAGCATTCATTAAAGAGAAGAAAAATCACCTTTTAACATTTGTAAGGATTGATGATGTTAATATATGAGAGAACCCAACCACAATAAAACCTTAGGTAATTGGTTTAAAACAAAAACAAAAACAAAAACAAAAACAAAAACAAAAACAAAAACAAACGAAAAACCCCAAAAAAATCTTAAAATAAGGGAATAAATAGGATAAGTTTGCTGTAATACAGTGTTTCACACTGTATTACAGCACATGAATTTCACACAACATGAAATTAACAGATTAAGAGTGATAAAAGTCAGAGACAAGGCCAGTGAGCACCACAGTATGTTACTGAGTGAGCTTAAGATACGGGTCCCATATTGTGACCCACAAAATACACAAACTTTACTAACAACAACCAAAAGAAAAAAAAACCTTTTCAGTAAGGGTGAGAAAATGTGATCTTGCTCATAATACATTACCTACTGGTGTTTGCTTCTAGTGAACTGTGAAAATAAGTAAACCATTAACATACCATGTTGTTTAATAAAATTTGCTAACATGAAATAAAATTTTGTTGTGCAGCCAAGTAAACATGCCCTAGCAAATCTTGCTAGCAGCCAAAATGGTTCTCAATTATGTTTAAGTAGAGCAGGTCTGAGGAGAAATAAAACAATTGCCTAAGTAAGCAGGTGATGCTGCTTACAGGAAAAGAACACCAACACATTTCATGTATTACTGCAAGCCAAGTATTTTTCAGGAAAGCGTTGTGCCTTACTCTTAGTCGTAATACCTCCTCTGCATGAAAAGCAGGTTAATTTATCTTCTGTATTGTAGTCTTCTATAAATTTTAAAGGTCATAAAATGATAGCTTTAAGCTGAATTTTTTGTGATAAATGTGGTATTACTATCTGAGAAGAAGTCTGAGCTCAAAAAAGTTGTGTTGGTTTTTTTCAACTCTACTGTTGTTTGTTTTTTTTTTTTTTCGTATTCTGGTCATGGTTCCTCAAGATGCAACAAAATACAATTATAATTCCTATAGAATAGATATAAATCCTAATGAGATCTTTTATTTTAAGGAGTTATTATGTGCATATTTTTAATAATAATTTCATACTCAACATAATCTTCAAAGCACTTTAAAATCACATTTTATGTTTCAATACATGTAGTTTATCTTAATCATACTTTATGTATGTATGTATTATTTTTTCTTCATAATAATTTTCACATTTATATGCTTACAGTATAAGATTAATTATAATGTTTGAAGCATTTTAAATACGTCTAAGACTTACTTCCCCTTTCCTGTTTTCTTATACGTTTTGTTTGCATTGTATATTGTGCTCCTGAAAAGGGTTTGCACAGTGTTAAGTGAAGGGGTAAGCCATATATCAGCTTAAGCAGCTTAAGTTAAATGTGATTTTTCTGCTGGAAATATCTGTGAGATATGGATATCCAAACTTTCCAGATGAAAATGTTCTCAGAAAGAATACTTTGAATCACGTCTCTGCACAGCATTCTGCACACCATTCAGCAGACCCACCAAAATCTGAAGTTTCATTTTCCATGGTAGTGGAATTCTTCCCTACAGTGTCAATTTTCCAGTTATTTAATCACTGGTCTCCCTGTGGCATCAAATGCAACTGACCAATGAGAAATAGTAGGTGTTCATTTAAAGGTTGTATATTTCCACTTACCCTGCAATCAAGATGTTATTCCAACTGTTTTTAAACTGGAAATATCTATTCTAAATGGACAGAGAAAATCACAGGTCTCAGAGAGACTGAAAAGATTGAAAATCAATATACCTCCTAAAATTGGAAGAAGAAAATAAATATCCTATAAATAGCTCAGATAACATTTTTTTCCCCTTGCATTTACCATTTTTTCTTGTTTTATGGCAATGCCCTACACAAGGGTGTTTAACACCTCCAGCCATCATAGTTTGTCAACAACAAACTGTGTCAAACCATGACACAGGAACAGCCTTCTGGCAAGAGACAAAATAGATGTCATGTCTTGACTCCAGTGCAGTTTTTGATGCTGTCTCATATGACATTCTCTTAATGAAGTTCAGAAAATATCATCTGGTGGAAAGTGGTTGTAACATGTAAAAATGTTTCCAAAAAGATAGATAATAGCAAGACTGTTTCACTGGAACAAAGAATCGATGACTAAACTGAGAACCTGTACCAGCAGCCAGAGAATATCATCAGGGCTGACCTGATAATGCAGGTAATAGATTATCTATTAAATTTCCAGGTGTACAAAACTGGGAAAGGTTGCCAGGGTGCTGGAGGAATAAGAATTTAGAGGACTCCTAAGGAACTGGGAAAAACGTTGGAAAAACAGGATGCAGTTTATAAGATATGCCAAAGAATAAATGTAGGAAAGTATTGCATCTAAATTAAGAAAAAATATGTTAAGTGAGTAATATAAGTGCATAGTAGACCTATGAATCAAAATCTGATGAATATATGCAAAGCATCAGATGATATTTTTTTTTAATTGGAAAAAATAAAAGGAAGAAAAGTGAAAGGTTAATAGCCTACCTATCCTGTCCATTTCAGCTGAGTAAAGTGATCAGCCTCATTAGGCAGGTGAACTAGATTCCATAAGAATAATCTAAAAGCCCATTAAAAATTATACTGGCATTTTGTCCATGCACCTCTACATGCTGGATGATGTAATATTGATACGAAAATAAATAAGTGTTAGGGTTATATATTACTATAAAATAACAGAGAAACCCTTTACCTATCTGCTTTGAAATTATCTAACACCTGTTTTTAAAAGATTTTGTCTTAAAACAAAATAGAAAAGATAAATTGTGTTAGTTATACTTCTTTCACCAGGCTTCAATGTAAATCTGCACACTGAAGCAAAACAAGGTATAATAAGCAAGCTGGGTCACTAGACTACTCACCATCTCTGTGGTTTTAAGTTAATCATGGTTATGATTATAAAAATATTTTGTAATTTTTGTTTTTGTTTCTTTGTGGCATTTGCTTGTTTGTTTGCTAGTTTTCATTCATTTCAGGCTATTTTAAGTCATCATGGATAAGCCTTCAGAGCAAAGACACTCTTTACCCTATGTCCTCTTCAGTAACATTTTCTGGACAGTGCTGTGTTCTCCTGCTCCCACAGGGGTTTCACCTCTGGCCTCCCCACAAGCCATACCTGTACAGCTATGATGAGATACAACCACTGGGTATCACAAGGAGCATAGGTATGATATAACATCAATTACTTTATAAAATGTATATAAACTGTCTCTGACACCTGACCTTGAGAAAGGAAAATGGTCTTAGCCCCCAGTTATAAAAATAGATTCAAGCTGATTAAAAAAAGGCTTCAGGGACCTTTGGAAGACGACATATGAACACAGAGTGCAGTGCTGTTAAAAAAAAAAAAAAGATGTTACAAAACAAATTTGATTGCAGCCAAATATGGATAAAGTTGCATGCAGCATTCATTCCCCAGGTGGTACGTTTTCCATCTTCCAAAGGAGATTGAATAAAAAGACTAAGAAAAAGGGAGAGTTTATGCAGGGAAAAGGAAGTTGACTTCTTCTGGTTTTAATCTGTCTATGAAAATACATTCTGGGTAAAGGAATATATTGTTATATTTCAAGCTCTTTAGACACCACTGTCAAAAGTTAGTTAAATTAAGCAATATGAAAGAAAAGAGTCCTGATAAGAACATCTACAGACACAGCTTCAAAACTCGATTTATATGTATGTAAATGAATAATTATTTGATCTATGAAAAATTCAAAATAAAAATAGCTTCTTTGTCTGGTAGCTAATATAACTTAAGTAATTGACTCCCCCTGCATGCATAATGGCAGACCAGTTCTGGAGCATCAATTAAATGGATTTATGAATAGAAAAAAGGATGCTGTTATGCTTTCTTCATCTTAAAGAAACAAAAAACAAAACAATAATTCCCAGAAGTAGAAGGAAGAGAAAAATAAAACAGTAGGAAATTAAAATCTTAATGCATTTGTCATTGATAACACCCAGTGTCAGACTTGCTAAATCTTCAAACAGTAGACCTGAGACATAAATTTTCTAGGTCCTGGTAAAGCAAAACAAAAAATACCATTATCAATGATGTACTTGTGCATTTTTCTAACATACTGTGGTTTATATGTTTTCTAAAGTCCTTACCCAAGACAGAATTTCTTCAAGGGGGTGCAAAATTACTGAGTCATAAGTTCAAAAATTAACCCTTGACATTATTCAAAAAGTGCAGAAATGAGACTAATTTATCAAAACGCTCTGAGATAACTATGCCAAAAACTAATACGGTCTTTTAAATGCTTGGTTAATGCACTAATGGACATGTGCATGAAATATCAATCCTCCGATTAAAAATCCACACCCTATGATTAAATATTGTCAACTTAGTATAGGAACTTGCTGTCACAGAAAACTTTATCCAAGGAAGACAAAACAACCAGATGAAATAGGGGTAGTCAAATAAAATAAAACTGGTTAAATAATGGTTTTCTGACTTGGTTACAGTCCGCTAAAGGAAAATAGCCCTCTTTACTAAAGCTTTATGTGAGATATAATATTAAGAGAGATGGTTGTGAGTATTGCAGATTCTGGGGTTATGTGTTTTATTTATGTATTTATTTGACTTTCTAAAAGAGAAGGACAAAATATTTGGTCCTTCCTTGTGCTATGGGGCTTGCAGCTCAGACAGCTGATTTTATCCTGCCTCAAAAGAGGTGTGGGCAGCAAGCCAAGGAGGTGATTGTCTCATTCTGCTCCACTCCTGTGAGGTCCCAGTTGAAGTACTGTGCTCACCTCTGGGGCTCCCAAAGTAAGAAGGACGGGGACCTGCTGGAGTGAGTGCAGAGGAGGGCCATGAAGATGATCAGAGGGCTGGAACACTTCTTCTGTGAAGTCAGGCTGAGAGAGTCAAGGTTATTCAGACAAGAGAAAAGAAGGCACTAGGAAGAATTTACAGCACCGCTCCAGTACCTAAAGGTACCTACAAGAAAGCTGAAGAGGGACTTTTTACAAGGACTTATCTCTTCTCTAACATTTGATCTCTCTAGGAATTGGAAAATTGCTTATTTGTTCTGTTTGCTCTGAAATGCCTGCAGTGCTGCAAAACTTAGCATTGCTTTCTAGCTTCATGTTTAGAAATCTCAAGGATCACTTAATCCTTCAGATTAAGAAACAATAATCTACTGCTTTCAGGAACTAAAACTCATAATTTCTTTTGTTTTTATTGTGCTCCCTATAGTGGAATACATACATTCAGTACTAATACATATATGTTAGCTGATGATTAAAACATAACCTGTTGACTAGTTTGGAAAAGTTTGGAAAAAATGTCACTTGCTGTTTCTTCCACAGCTAGGACCAGCCTAAATTTGAATAATTTAATAATTTATCTGAAAGTGTTAATTAATCTAATAAAACTATAGCTTGGAGAAATTTGACAGGAAAAGGAGAAAAATTGAAAAATAAAAATTGAAAATAAAAATTAACACTGGAAGTAACCACCACTTTCAAATTTTTTTGTGTCAGCAGGATTGAAGTATTTTGTACATTAACATTTTTGAAACATCTTCACACATATTGGAGTGGGAAGAAGGGAAGTATCAGATTTTCTAACTTATCTTTGATTGACCTCAGACACCAGCTGCAATTGAAAATATGATTATGTGAAACAATTATCTGTCACTCTGGGCTCAAAAATCCTTTCCTGTAACCAGGTACATACCATGAATAGCCTGAATTTCAATAAAACATTAGAAGAATGGGTCAGCAGAGCAGTCACTTCCAAACCTTAAGTGTTCTAGATTTGAATCACTCTTTCATGAAAGGTTATTTCTCCTCTCTGTTTCTTGGGGTATGACATCACTGATTTACATGTCTTTGCTTGTCCTGACATTCACTGTTCTCATATCTCCACGTAGCCCATCAGTTCTTGGCAGCTATTTTGTGATGCTCATGATCCCACAGTATCATCAGCACTAAACACAGAATTCAATCGAGCAGCAAATTTACAGTCTGGATCAAGGCTAAGCAGATTAGGTGCCTGCTCCATAATAACAATATGAAGGGCTGCCACAGAGCAACACCACCAAATGAAATTCCTGCCAGTGATTTTTCATTTAGATTCTGTGGTTCTCAAACAGTAAAAACTGACTAAACAGCACATCTCTATTTATATTTTGTAATGGGAATTTTAGGAAAGCTCCCAATGTGTATTACATGGGCTAAAGTACGTTTTGGCTTTGTCTTCATAATCTAGGGTCGAACTGTGCAATGTAATCAGGATGCAGTATTAGTTTAAAAGTGAATTCTGGGGAGATAACTGAAGGATGTAAAATCTTTTCTGAGAAGCTTTGATACATTAATTTGGCATCATTACAATCAAAGTATACAGTACCTGCTGGGTTTGTGGTAAAGGCATGATAGTGTGATGGGGACAAGGGCTGTTAGAAAGTTGTTGACATTAGTAAGGGATACAGTGCTGTAAACAAAATTGGGGGTGGGGTTTTCGTGCCAGGAAAATAACAGTTTTATGAGGTAAAGTCTGCCATGGACATCCTAGAATCATTTACCATATGTGAAGCCATGGCAGCTCCTCATTCACTGGAGGGTGGGGCCAATGTTTTTGAATTTGTGTGGCTGTTGAACAAGAATGAGGAGGCGTTGCGCAGCAAGGCATGGATTGGGTGTTTCTTATAACACCGATGTATTGCATGCAGCTTTTACAATGGGTAGCATTTGTGGTGATTCAAATCTCTGAAACAGGGTTTTCATTCACTGTATGGCTGCTGATGGCAGCAGTCTCCACTATGTGTTGACACAAAAGAATCACTGACTAAGCAACAAGACTTGATGAACTGCTGCTCTGGTGAGTCCTTTTAACCAGCTGGCCCATATCAACCTTGACTATTCCAGCCTATGCACGATCTGTTTATGTTGATTAGCTTAAACTACTTGCAAACCACATTCCAAATATTTCATACCCTAATTAATATATCTTAAATACCCCCACAGACTGTCCTATGTGTCCATTCCTGACTATTTATATTTTATCTGTGCTCAGTTTGCTCAGTTCTGCAGCAGTAACAACTTTCAGAAGTCCCTGGGACAGACAGATTCTTCCTCCAGAATTGAAAGAACATCTATTAATGAGTCTATTCAGGGCAGGGACTGCCTGGAGGGAAACTTCAGGGTTGGCTGAAAGTCCCACCTTGAGAACTCTTACAAAAGTCAGACACTTTTCTGTGGAGACAGTTAGTACTTCAGTAAAGCACATATCTTGAGTCACTTTATTGTGTCAAACAAGTTTTATGACCACCTAAGGAAATTCTGACTAAATGTGTTAGGTATGCGAGCAAAGACACCCCTGATCCCTTGCTACCCTATTATTGCAATCATGTGGAAAACCTGAATTCTGTGATGGTATTAGAAATACAACTTAAAATGTGTAGAGATTTTTTTTGAGAAGGGCATGAGACATGAGAGAACAGGCTGTCATGGAAGTCTCTCTTGCCTTTGCCTGCTCCATGCAATATTTCCCTTGCACATTGCCCCCTACTACTTCTCACTCCATCAGCCAGTCATACCCTAAGTTATCTCACTTTAGCTGATCAATGCTCTAACCCAGCTGAGCTTGCATGGCTGTCTCATCTAAAACCCCTTGTTATTTATTGCCTAAAAGTCTAAGAGAGCATGACTAAGAGTAATCTTGTTCCTCTACTGTGAACCACACTGGCGCTGGTGCCTAAGGCACTGTTTGTAAATTCATCAGAATATAAAATCTATTTTGTGAACTGTGCAAATATTCCTTCAGCTGGCTACCAAGATTTTAAGCAGATTATTGCAGAGTCACAGTTTTCTATAACCTATAGGAGAGCTAGTCAAGGCTAGCTAAATATATGTCTAAAAATATAGTCATTTTCCTGAAGATAACTTATTGTCAAATTAGATGTCAATTAATCAAATCAATAGACTGATGACAGCTAGTTTGAACAATCTCCAAATTTTGGTCTTATTTAATGGTACAGCTTGAACTTATGCAAATCGCTGAAGCTGGCTTTTAAATGGCTTCAAGGGATCTGACTTCAAGTTATCTGACTTTAAAATATCTGATCTTGGGGAATCAAGTACCATTCCTTGTTAAATACAAATCTTATACATATTTGTTGATGTAATTTGATTTAAGCTATCACGTGTCTCATGAATATCTACTTTTGATCCTAATTAGACTCCCTTTTAACTCACTAGAGAGAAATATTACCCTACAGATTTCAGAGGTTCACATCTGCCGTGAGATAAAATGAACTAATTTTAAAGTCTCATTTTACTTCCTTGGCTAAAAAATGAAGTTACAAATTATCTCTGAGGTAAATACAAACAATATAGATATGCAAAAATGACTCAGATGTCCCACCTTTGCTGGCAAGAACATATGTAGACTGAAAAAAGTTTACCTTCAGGACCCAATTAATGCAGATTAAGGTGGGTATTCCTGTACTTTTGTTTGAAAAGCTGCAAATATTTGAAAGTTGCTATTCAGCAGCATTTAGAAGAAAAAAAAACAAAACAAGCCCTAGAAAAGCTAATTGTTCAAAATGAAATTACTTTTTAAGCAATTTTCATACCTAAAGGACCTACTTTTATTAACTTTATGATATAATATGCTCACAGAAACATTATTCTCTGTAAAAAATTCTCTGTAACTAAGAAGACATTTCATTCTGCGATGTTTACAGTAAAAAAAAATAAAAAGGAAACCAACAGATATTGTGAGGATGTATGAATCATTCTGTTTTAAGTAATCAGGATAATAATTCTAAAGAGTGATAAACTAATTTTGTAAATAACAAATAAAAGGCTACATATTAGTGAGAATTATTCTTATACCAGATTTCATTTTGCAACCCCAGACCATTTTACCCAAAGGGTTATTTAAAGGAAAAAGAAGGGAAAGAATTTCATAATGTGAAAAAATTATTATTTTTTCCCCTGACCCTACTAAATAAATCAGCTAAATTAAAAAAAAAAAATCTGTCATCTACTCTTCTGGCTAAAAAAAAAAAAAAAAAAAAAAAAATTATCCTATAAGGTGAAAATTGGGAAAAACAAATTTGAAAGGTGGAAAGGTGGAAAATAGGACCAATTCATCATCATGAAACTTGGTATTTAATTCATAAAAAAGGGGAAAAACTGTTATACATAAAAGTTTTGTGGACAACCTAAGGCACAGTACTCAAAAATTGTTTCAATTTTTAAATTCTTGAAAGGCTTTTTACCAGTGTTATGAGCCTACAGATTTTTCTGTTTATTCTTGTGCCTGCTTAGGTTTAGTTTCAGAGAAAATTATTTGGAAACTGATGTGGTAATAAGAACAGTAATTTCTTCATTTTCCCCTCTGACCATTTTGTATGAGGCAGGTACAGAATGTATATAAGCTTGAAAGGAATAGCATAGCCAGAGCAGAGCTGAGTGCAAGAAGCCAGAAGGTTGGGGAGTGATGTGATAAGAAAGGTGTAGGTGTGTGGGTGACTCTGCTGTTCTTCAGTGTCCATTTGGGGCCTTGGATGTTTCAGTCTCCTACTTGGAAGTATTTAGTCACCAATACAGAGATTCACAACAGCCACAATGTTGAGCACTAGGTCAGAAAAACAGCCAAGAGAAAATCCCGAGGAGGATTGTGCCTGAGAATCTTTCTATTCTGTATATTCACTCTCTGCACTTACTTCTCCAAAGGTAACACAATATACCTCTTTGTTAAAGTAGAAAGAGACCTGGAATGACTTTATCCAGATCTTTTGTGTTGTATTTGGTTTTACTTTCCTTGAAAGCAAGCCAGCTGAAGCTGGAGATGCTGGAACTGCCTTTTGAATGGCAGTTTGCTGGCAGAAAACTTTTGGAGAAGGGGGAAAACAAAGATCATTCTCCTCCATGTACTGAGGAATGCTAACACACTTTTCCTGCCTGCTGGAGGAGTCCCCTTGTGATCAGATTTCAAACTATAAAAAGAAGATTCAGCCCTGGACAATTTAGGGAAAAAAAAAAAAAAAAAGAAAGGATATAAAATGTAGGAAAAAAGAAAAACAAACAAACAAAACAACAACAACAAAAACTACAAACAAACAAAACCCTAACAAACTAAAAATTAACAAAATCCACAAAAGCCCTATAATCCTTTTAGACAGACATTCCTGGAGGTATTTTATTATCTGGGTTTCTGCTGGACAGAACATTCAGACCTGGTAAGAGCAAATAAGTTATAAAAGGAAGTGGAGTTCAAAATTTTGTGGTTAAATAACTGGAAGTACGGCTATTGCACCGTTTGAGTGGTTTTGATTTATTACTCCAAAGGGTCTAACTCACCCTTTGTCTTACAACTACAGCTTTTGAACCTTGATTCCATTTCAGAAAACATTTAGGAACTACCATTCTTTACTGGATCTGGCTCAAAGGCCAGCAAACTTTGCTATACTAATTTCTTTTACTCTTTCCTTTCCATTTTTTTTTTTTTCAAATGAGAACATTTGGAAAAAAGAATAGAAGGATATAAGGCTTGGAACTTGGCAACACCAAACAGAAAAAAAAAAAAAATAAAGAAGAGTGGTTTAAAAATATGTGAAATTAATGGGAAATAAATGAACTCTTGTTTTTATTATAGATATTTACTTTGTGGTAACCTGAATTAAAATAATGCTCTAATTCACTGAAATCTCTATGAAATATCATTGTTCATTCATTTATTGTGTTGGATGTTGAAAAGACATCTTCATTCATATTAATGGACAGCTATTCAACAATTATTTATACTCACTACACAATATATACAGTAATAATAATAATAATGGTAATATTAATAATAATGACAATAGTGTTTAAGAGTTTTCTCTCCTTGTCACAATTCCAAAACAATCATTTATTTGGGAAAAAAAAAAAAGAAAAGCAAGATATTACACATAATTTTGGCCTCTCTGTCAGGTGTAGTAGTAGAATCCAGATAACATTATGGCTGTTGCAGTGCGTGGCCTTTCTCTGAGCCTGGCTNGTTCAATAATACATCTAGACAGTATTTATTTTTGGAAAGGCCGTGTTTTAACTACAGATCCAGAAATATGTAATTCCCTGTGTTACTCTAAATTATGCTAAAGTGTATTTCGAAATAGTAGGAAAGAATAGAAAGAAGACCCAGTGATCTCAGTGTTTGATAGGAGGAAGTTGTTCACTTTTCTTCTAAAATATAAAATGATAAACCGCAGTTCCTTTTTAATACTGCATTATGTATTTCAATTTTCTTGTCATTGTACAGATCAAATAATAAATACTTAGCAAAGAAATAAAACTAAGAACATAGATTATAGTTTTAACTTTATAGCAGTGAATTTGAATAAATTTGTCAATATTTTGAATCTCATTTTTGCACTTTTAAAAAAAAACTTGTAAAATTTTGCTCAAAGACTGTTTTCAGGATTTCATAAAACAGATTTCTCCTCCATTGCCAGAAAGAAATCCTTCATTAAAGTTTACCGTGGTGGTATATTAGGTGGCATATTTACTATTCAATTTTATTGGAGAAATGAGAAAATAATTTTCTCCTCCCAAAAAANNNNAAAAAAAAAAAAAAAAAAAAAAAAAAAAAAAAAAGTTCATATCTACTGAGACTGAAGTACAAAATAAGGAGAACTAAAGATCGCTGTGAATAACTTATTTTTTGCAAAATCAGTGGTAAGACTAAATTACAAGAAAGTGGAAATTTGGCTGACCACCTTCAAAAAAGGTAATTTTTGTGAACTGTTTTTGAAAATTTAACCCCTACTATACATAATAATCTCTTTTGATTCTGTCTCCTCAGTCTATCTTATCTCTCCTTTTAGTTTTCCTCTGGTGTTTCATTTGGAATTTTTTGCTACATTTCTGACAGACAGAGACAGCATTATGAAAAAGAAAGAGATTATATTCCTTGGAAAGATTTAACTTATGATAATGATTTCAAACATATATGTTTTAAACTATTGTATTAAAAATTGAATTAATAGGAGTATTAGGAAACTTGTTTGAAACAGAAAGGGCAGAGTACAGCAAAAGAGTAATTTGATGCAAAATACCACCAAGTCAGATTGAGAAAAATTTGAACCTTAGCTTTATTTTTTTCTATTAGTTTTCATATGAATTGCCTCTAAAACATACAATGGAAAATACTGACACTGAGAATTTCCAGTATCCACTATATCCTTGAGACATTACTGAATTTTAAGATAATATTTCGGCTTATTCTGAGAACATAGAAATTTCACTCTTTTGAGGAGTAGTTCAGATTCACAAAATAGGACTTTATGTCTTGTTTAGCTTGGACAAGAATTAGATCAACGAAAAGCTCTTGAGAGAAGTTTAAGGCAAAGTGTTTCCCAGGTGTTGTTAATATAGTCTATGAACTTAACATAGCTTAACATTGTTGAGCTAAAATAAGACGGAACCCTATAGCAGGTGGGAAGCTTTTGAAATCAACAGCAGAGCAGGTCCTTCCTTCCTTCCTTCCTTCCTTCCTTCC
>VXBN01012213.1:1118832-1168792 GCA_013397395.1 Sinosuthora webbiana
TCCCTTGAAGAGAAGTGGCAAAACTGTTATCTACCAGCTGTCCAAAAGGCTCTGAGAAGCAGATAACTTTAATATGCCTTGTCACTGGATCACTACTGATGTATTTCGCAAATGTAAGGGAAATAATTAATAAATACAAAATCAAAGTGAGTGTCAGATGAGACGGTGGGGAGGGGATGTAGGTTTGCAGCATAGCTGTGGCAGACCTCTAGATCTTGTGCTATTACAATGAGAGAAAATGTATTGTCTCCTTGTTAGGTAGTTAGGGTAGTTAGGGCAAGATAGAGCCTATTTAATATTAGCATAAAACCTAGATGTAAAATAAAGCACTTAGGAAAATAACCCATATGAATAAAATGCCTAAATCATTGACTGAGATGGAAGTGGGTACCCATCTCTAGAACCTCCAACAATATTTTTCTCTTCTAGCCTGGGCACTTGCCTGAGTAGAGATAAAAATAAAAGTCCAATTTAGTACCCAAGTTGAGTAGTCCAATTCCTTCCTTGAGACTGTTATTTTTAATAAATAAAGGCTTTTAATGATATAGCTGCTAAAAACCATAACTCATTTAATTCTCCATAGCAATAGAGGAAGTCCTTCTCTATGAAAATACAGATCTGGATTAAACTGAGCCAGGTAGATGTTTTTAGAGTTATAAAACATGATGGGATGTAAGGATTTACAAACAATACAAAAGTTAAGAAAATTGGAAGGTAGCCTCCCATTAAAAAGGCTATATGAGAAGTAAAGCAAAATAGGAAGCATCAAAAATCAATAGTCATTTTTCCCAACTCCTTCATAACACTGTGTTTCTGAAAACTGAAATACTAGGTAGCATTGTTCACCTTTAAATTCCCTTCTGTGGAAACTAAAATAGGCTGTCATCATGCCATATGCTTCCAGCAGAGGTGGTGATAAACTGCAGCTGTAGTCTTCAACTTCTCTAGTTCTATGTTTAAAAAAATCAAAGGCAGGGTGGTTTTTTTCCACCTTATTTTCTTCTATGCACATTGCTAAAGGTTGTTTATGGTGCATGTACTTTTTTGCAAAGGTGGCAGAAATCAGGAATTTTATTAAAGAAAAAAAAAAAAAAGCACTTGAAATTTATTCCCTTATAATTCAGCATAAGTTTAAATAGAAACATATACTGACCAAAAACCGAAAAACATTTTTTTTTCTAAATATAAGCAGTAAATGCTTTCTTTAAAGTTGTGAATAGCTACATACAATGAAAAAACCCTACCCTAGATAACAGTGTTAATTAAAATTTTAATTGTATCTGTATGAATTACCAAGGGCAGAAGAAAAATCATATACAGAACATTGCTTGATGTTTTGGGTTTATTTTTTGTAATTCTTTTTTTTTTTAATGACACCCCGCCCCCCTCCTTCTTCTGTTCCTTTTCAACTGTTTCTGGAAGCTCATTCAGCTAAACTTGAGAGTGCAAGAGCATCCCCTGCAGGAACACTACAGCCCACACTGATTTTCTCTTTTCCATGGTGTTTTTTCTTCTGTTAATTTGTATTCATCTTGCACGGTGCACAGTAATTGTGTCTAGAGAATTAGAGAGGGATGGCTATTGCAGTGGTAATAGAATTACTATCAGTGTTCTAAGCTGGTAAAAGGATTGTGAGTTTCAGTCAGAGGATTTAAAAACACATGCTGAAATGTATATCAGGATCTCTTTTCTGCAGCACCACTTATGTATTTTTCTTTTGGGTTATAAGTGGGATCGTTTTAAGTCAGCAAATGTTGCTAAAAAAGATGGTACTAGAATTCTCTGAAAACATGATAAGAACATATGAATGTGCAGACACTCTGAAATGATCAAACAGTAGGCTTAAGTGTCCTTGAATTCAGTGGGAACTGATTCACTGGCTACAGCAGTAGTTACTTGTTGTTATTTTGTATTTTTTTTCTTTCTCCCAATATGATCTTTCTGATTTAATCTCCCCTGCATTTTTTTAATAAAAGGGAAAAGAGAAAATTTGTAATCCATAAAAGTCAACATATTATAGATATTGCCAAAACTTCTGATCTGTGTGTTGCTTCAGAGAGTAAATACGTAAAAATAATCTATGGGCAGCAATTTTCAAATCCTGCTACAAGTTCTATGGATTTTAAAATATTCTGAAAGTAACAGCTTAATGACCACATATATAGTACTATAAGTTTTAGTAATCTATTTTTATTATAAAAACCAACAATTAAAACCAGACAAAATATGTCTTTTGACCTCTTGAGGTGTTGACATTCTACCTATAAAAACGAAACTGTAAATCTGTAAATTTGGCTTCAACATTAGATGGCAGAAAGGAATTTGAACTATTTCAATTTAGTTTTGCAGAAAGATCCGTCCTTTCAGTTTAACTGAAACTACTGATCCTCTGAAATGTGTGCCCATACAAACAACATGAATAAAATTAGTTTGTAAAATTATTCCATGTTGGTTTATTAAGGATAAATTGATTGTTTAACTGGTTATTTTTCTCTCCTTTCCCTGAATACTTTAGAAAGCCAAGGTCCCATACAGAAAAGAATTACATAGCAATGCCTGAAAATGATCTGGGACTTGAAATGGAATCCAGGGAAATCTAGGCTTTTTAAAAGAAGAAGTAGAATAAGGACCACAGTATGCCCTGAAGCTCTTGTTTTTTGTTCTGTTAATTTGGCTTTTTCTCAATCCTCATTTTAAAAGCTGGAAGACAACCATTTGTATCATTTCTTATAGAAGCAGTGTTCTTTCCCTCATAGACAGCTGGTAGTAGTCAGGGGCAACTCTTTCCCTTGTCCTTTTTGGGTTACCTCCCTGTACAGAGATTGGAAACCCTAGTGACAGAAAAGCTGTTTGAGAACCCAGATTCCCATAATATGCAACAAAGTGTGCACTACTCTCCTGAAGAAAAGATTTTCTGGGGTTTTGTTTGTTTGTTTGTTTTTAAATTTTATTTAAAAGAAACTATTAGTTTTCAGACTAATAGACCAGTCATTGACAAATTTTTCCCATCACTGAGATAAAGCAAAATGTGAGCAAGTCTTTAGGAAATTGAAAAGTTGAGAACAGTCCCTAAATCCCACTTTGTTTTGCCTTAAATGCCTTTTTGTAGACATTTCCCAACTATTTACAGATAAAATTTTCTTCAAAATTTGTCTTTGCATTTTCTCACTAATCAGCTGAGATTTTGCACAGAATCATGTAATAAACACTGTGTTGGAGTTAAGATGAATATCTTAGTCACCAGTTGTGATTTCCAGGCAGTAGTTTATCCCATTACTGGGCCAAAGAGTACCATTCTTTTGCATTCAGAATTTTGTGAAAATGTCAGAATGGAACTTATTTCTACCATTCATCCTGCTACAGATTATTTTGGAACTTCAGCCTAATTGGCAAAACACATCTACTTTCCAGACGAAATTTCTTCTCTGACAATCTGTAGCCATTTGCTAATGAGTTTATGCTGTTCTTTGGACTGTAACGTTCAATTTTCTCTATTGTCTTTTTTCCCTTGATTATCTAAGCAAGAAGAAAATACAGCTACTCACAAGCCTATTCTGTAAGACTTGTCTTGATCTCTTGTCATTTTAACATCTTTTCATTATATCTTTCCAAGGTGTATTTGTGTGTTTTTGGGCTTGTTTTACTTTGTTGTTGTTGTTGGGTTTTTTTGGTTGTTTTTTTTTTTTTTTTTTTTTTTTTTTTTTTTGTTTTTTTTTTTTTTTTTTTTTTTTTTTTTTGGGTTTTTTTTTTTTTTTTTTTTTTTTTTTTTTTTTTTTTTGTGGGTTTGTTTTTTTTGTTTTGTTTTGTTTTTGTGGGTTTTTTTGTTTGTTTTTTTGTTTTTGTTTTTTGTGTTTTTGTTTTTTTTGTTTTTTGTTTTTTGTTTTTTTATAAATAGTCAAAACTGCACACAAAACCACACAGAACTGGCTCCCCTCCAGGGACAGCTTTTCATTCCTCCCTTACTGTACCTCCTTCCTTCATGTGTCCCAAATATTGTCAGGCATCTTTTATAGTCAATGTCATTTGTTTCTATTTGCTAGCCTCTTCCATTGGAAAAACTGCCAAGCAACATTACTTGATCTATGTGCTGTAAGGATTTTAAGATGTTTTACAGTAGTATACTTACTTGCTGAATCTATTTAAATACTAATTTACTTATAACTATCTCAGAGGTTTTTACATTCAAAAGTTAAGGTGGAATTTCCTAGCTCTCAATGCACTTTCAGGCTTTCATATTCTCTTCAATACTTGCATATTTTCCTTTTATTTTTTTTCAGTTTTATATTGATATGAATACTAAAATATGTTTGTGCTTTATGCTACATTAGTAGCAGAAGACTTCAGATGTTTAAATGCAGGTGACTAGGGCTGTCTGAATGCCTTAGCATATCTGAAAGACACAGTCTATGTAAGAACCTTTCTGGCCCGGCAGCTGGAGGTCAGTCTGCTTTCTTCAACATGTGCACAGCAGAAACAACATTGATATTTAGGAAATGGCATCTAACTTCAAATTTTCTTCCTAAATTATCAGATTTTTTTAATGATTTAGTGCTGTTTTAGCATCTTTTTAGTATCCATCTTGGGCTTAGGCTGCTGTTGCAGAAAGATGCATGTTTCCAATAAGATCATTGTCCTACACAACTCTCTGGTACAGGTGTCTGAAACAACTTATCAAGTTGGAAATGCCACTAGTTTCCCATGTTTAAATAACTAATACTACCAAGACCACCATAGGTTTTCAGTTTTGTATTGTAGAGTCAGGAGTCTTCAGGTAAACCAGTCATTTTTAATTCTCAAAAATATTTATAAATCAAAGAGTCAGTAGTTAATTAAGACCTATATGTAGCTAATAGACTTGAGATTTATTCACATCAATAAAAAGTAGTTGTCGCTGCCTGCATAATTCTCTAAACTTTATTCAGTTTTTGATTGGGATATTAAAGCATTTGCCTAGAATTTGATGTGCAGCGTCACTTCAAATGTTGCTAGACTACGATATCCACATGATCTAGGATGTGTGAAACAAAGCAGACTCAAGACCCATGCTCCTGAAAGTAGCAGCACCTGAAAGCCATGTTGGATATTCCAGGACATCCCACATTTCTTTGAAGGAAACCATTACATAGGTCTGCACACTACCACTATGGATGTTGAGATACCTAACTCACTTGTTTATTTTGACCCTTAAATTTAACTGTCAGTAGTCCAGGGAAAACTCCTTTAAAACTGTTCTAAGTGTTAGCCATTTACAGAAGCTTTTTTTTTTTTTTTTTTTCTTTACTATCTCTTCAATTCTTAGAAATATCTTAAGGCAAACATTCGAACCTTAAAGTTTTGACCTTGTTCTTAACTTGTCAGGTTGGGGTTGGATCCCCAAATACAATAAATTTTCTGGAAGGGACTTTCACAGCTCTCCTTCTTCCACCCCAAGACTGGAAAAAAAATGTCCCTACAAAAGAGAACAAAAAGACCATGTAATTCGTTGTCTTGGCACTGACAGTGACTGACAGCAGATGACTGGTAAAGATAAGAAAGAGAAAGCATCAGTTTCTTCCTCAGTCTGCCCTCAATACACTTCAGTGTTTGCAAACCATGGACTTTTTTGAGCACAAAGTGAGATCTTTTTATTCTGCACACTGCTACATTTTTTCTTCTGTAGATATGATTTTTACCTGGAAACAATTAACATCTAAAAAACAAGTCTTTTTACAGGTCTTAGAAGTGACTGCTGCAATGCTTTATGTATTCACCAGGGAGATGGTATCTAGATATGACTGAAATTGGACAAGTTGGTAAAGTGAGAGTTTATAGCTTTTTTTCTAAGCAATGTTTAGCAAGAGGGCCAGGAGGTGGTACCATTTTGGACAGCCTCAGTAAAAGAGCTGTACAGCTGACATTTAGAAAAGTAGATTCTGGCTTGAGAGACAGGTAGTCCCAGCCACATGACAGGTACAGGTTGCTGTTTCTGCATCTCCTATGCATTACAGAGCCCTGTAGCACATTAGAAATCCTGGGCTATAATGTACCCGTTTCTAGTAGTAAATTGATGAGATCAGATACCTGTCACTCATCCAGACAATATTGTCAGTTTCAGGTTCAGGTCTCAAACAAGCAGCTCTGTTCCTCTGAAGAGGAGAAGAAACTGTTCCATAGCAAAAAATATGTCAAGCCTTTTTTTTTTTCTTTTTTTCCTCTGACAGGGGTTTTCATTGTGTTTTCTATTTCTTGCTTAAAAAATGCAGATGTTTAGAGTCTTTAAAATAGTTTCATGTAGCATGGATTAGTGCAGGCTGAAGGAGGGGTGCTGAAATACAATTAGATTCCTATTTTTCAATTATTTTATTTTATAGATAACACCAACACACAAAAGTAAGAACCACTAGGAATATAGCCTTTTATTTTAAGGTTCCACTTTAATTTTGCAAAGAAGTAAAGATAAGCAAATAACCCAAAAACAACCACAATGCTCATGGACCCCCCAAACAAACACAGAATTCACCCCAACCTATTACAGAAATGGAGATCCAAGAAATTATTTTATTTAATTTTTGTCAATGATGTGTTTTTAATATCAATTAATTCCATATTTTCCTAGCTGTGTTTCAAAAATATATCTAATTTTATCATTTTTCAGAGAAGAAAAAAAAAATGTTGTCTTGACCCTTCAGGGAGAATTACACGACTTTTAGAAGTCTTTGTGTCAGTATAATTCAGGATAACACTGTCTTAAATTCTGAGTTAGAGGATTAGCCTGGTGCAGCACCAACTGTTTTCTGTCAATCAGCTGTTAAAGTTACTGGCTAAATGCAATGTGTAACTGGCTCATAGGCTAAAATGCTGATTCCTCTCTAAATCTGATGGTAACCAGATTAACTGGGAAAACACTTGGCTCCAGTGGCTTTCTGTTAAATATTAAACTACAGAAAGACAATGTCTCCTGTAATAAGAAGAATATCTTGTAGCAGACTGAAATAGTTTTGAATTTAATTACAAGGCAGTCTAAAGTATTTATTTATGTCATTTTGTAAACAGAAAAGCTAGCATATTTTAAAATAAATTATCAACTCTTTCTTTTTTATCTCAGTAAAATCATACTAGCTACTGACTAGGCATCTGACTGTGCTAGAAAAATATAAATCTAAATGTTGCCTATTAGAGGTCACTTTTCAAACTCCAGGACACTAATACCTTGGGAAAATTAGAAAATTCAGATAGGCTATCTGGTTCAAATAAAGCATTAGCTTTGATAGATATAGAATCCATAAAATTATACCCAAATAGGAATGCAAATAAATGAATGCATATATACACATATATGTTTGTGAAATAAGGCTCTGGAATATATTGTCTTCCAGTTCCTCAACATGCTATAAACAGTTCTCACTGTGTGCAACCAATCAAGTCTCATGCATAGAGAGCTAGTCTTACAGGGCCATGTCAGATATTTGACAGCTTTTGCACTCTTGGTGGTCTCCTGCAGCTTCCCTCCTACACTTACAGGGTTTTTTGCTGAGACTGTAAGTTCTTCAGGTTGTAGCAATAAGGTAAATCAGGTGTCTAAGCTTCCTCCTGCTCTGGTCAGACACACCTCTGCTCTGTTGCTGTGTCAGAGATACTGAGAGTAGCTCCAAGCAAGCTGACATATTTATACATGGTACAGAAATGCAGAAAATTGCTCACTGAAATCCTTGGGAAAAGGAGACTCATGCATTAGCACACAACTGCACCACACGTGATCAGTCTTATAAAATAATTTGTGCAGTTGTACAAGTAGACATCACAGTTACTTTGCATCCAGTTTCCTGATCTGGTTTGTTCCCATTTCCCATCTGCTCCACATGGTAAACTAGAATTAATATCATGCTTATCTTTGACACAGTTCAATATGCAAGGTCTTAATTCTTATCACCTAGACTTTAAACGTATAGACATAAATTGGGTTCTGAGCATATTGGAGGTAAAGCTGCCATTTTTATTAAAAGGTTGGTTGATAGAATAAGTCATCTGGTACCAAAAAAGATATTAAAGCTAAAGCCTCAGTGGCACAGGGATTTTTGTAACCTAACTCTCTTAAGTAAATTTAAAAATTAGTTTCACAAAAACTCATATTTAAATAATATTTTTGGAAAGCAATCACAACATAAATTGAAATATATTAATGTTAGTTAAATATATCTCTTTGGTAATTTAGATTTTTAAGTTCTTGCCAGTATTGGAGTGATGGACAGTACATCTATTTGTAATAAAGCCTAGTATGGGCAAAAAAAAATTAATTGCAGGAAATGCAAGTGCAAAGTAACTGGCTATAAAATAGCTGAAAATGTAAAAATATTTTAAAATTAAATAGGCTTTATTGATATATGTTAGACACACAATAGGGTATAGGGTATATTGAGAGATGGTTAATCAATTACAATATTTTTTTTATGTTTAGATCTTGATGTTTCCAGGGTAAGGTATGTATTATAATTATCACTGATTCATACATTATTTACTTTAGTAAACAGTTTCAAGTCACTAGGGGTATTTCATGTGAGTTTGAGTACAGCAAATTGCTACAGGTGAATGTATCTTATGTGCCTCTAACATATGCATGTGTCATACCAAGTTTTGGGGCAGAGTAACAAGCAGTTTACACAATGAAGAAAAATTGTTACCTCTTCACAGGCTAATTGTTTTTTTCTTGAAATATTTCTACTCTACAATAATCATATAATAATAGCATTATCAGTTAAACAGCCTCGGCTTGATTAGTCTGTTATAAACACCTTAAACCATTAGGGAAAGTACAAGATATCTAGAAAATGTTGCCCTCACAGGGATGCTCTTTTCAAACTCCTATGTCTACTTTAATTGCTTCTTTTTAACTATTTGACTTTCCTTTGACATGTTGAAGCACTATGTAGACAATTGTTTGAACTTCTTGAAAGCTGTGTCCCTTTTTTTCAAGTGTGTGTCAGGATGTTTTTATGCTGCTGAAATGTAGCTGTTCTCTTTACTCTTCAAACAGTAACCACTGTATTGAAATCAAAAAGATACAGAAAAACATTTTACTTTCTAAAAAAGACCATATCACAGTATATCTCATTAACTACAATGAAATTAGGAATCTGTAGATTATTAAGGAACCATTCAAATCAGGTGCAGTAAATATGCAAGATGTCTTAGGAAACTGGTTTTCCAAAGCATGAGAATGACAGGTTGAATTTCTGAGGCTTAAAAATGTATAATAGTTTACAAAAAAATTGCCCATGAATCCAACAAGCAGCTGTCTCTAAAAGCAGACATGTTTCTGTGCAGTGGCTCAAGTCTTTTAATTCTGTATAAATATCTTCATCTTACATATTAGTTAAGATCTTTCCTGCTAGAGTTGGAAATTTTATCCTCTGGATAATGCAACAGAAACCTTAAAAATCGATTATTTTTAATTTTTTTTTTTTTAATAAAATGTAGATAAGTCATGTTAATAAAGAGAAACATACATAGAAATTACATAGACTTTGAAAAGTTAATTCTTTCCTAGTAACCATTGACTATTATATTAACTAAATATAATAGTAGACAACATTATCATAGATCCAGCTTCCCAAAATAAAGCCACTACCTGAAATTAAATATCAGTAACTATGATATACTTCAGTCCACTGGATATTAAACTTTGCATAGCAACAGGTGGAATCACTTACACATGTTGTAACAACACTATGAAACTACTGAAATAAAATGGGAGTAAGGAAAAACAAACTTTTCTGTACACTTATTTTTGCCAGGAGAAAAGAGATTTTGGTTTATCCTAACTTCATTTTAGAACACAGGCTTACCCTAAATTGGTCATCTAGAGCAGGTTTATAACAAATAAAAAGAAATAGCCACTTTCAGGCTTTGATTTATCTTACTCTCATATTCAGGCCTAAAATGGGTCATAAAAATTGAACACGAGATACCTTTTTTCCCTTGTATTTATCACTCTCTCAGTTAGAAAACATTCTCAGGTATAAGTTTATTTTATACATGTCTGAAGTCATCTTTAAGGCAGATTTTTTTTTCATCATGCATACCTCTGCTAATTATTCCCTTTTCCCTGCTCCCTCCCCACCCCACAAACAAAAAAATTGGTGAAAAAAACCCTGTTACTTTTGTGCCCATTTTTGTAGTGATGTAAATAATTTTCTTGACAGGTTATAGGTAGAGAATTTTTGTAACAAGCTTATATCCAGTTTACATATATTCAAACAATAATGATTAAGGGACTCAAAGTATATACTTGTAATTAAAATATATTTAGCAATGTAGTATTAACTACAACCTTTTAAATAAATATATGGTTCCTATGAAGAGCACTCAAGTGAAGTTCAACAAAAGATTTAATTTCATTTTGCTTCTTTATAATTTATAATTTGCTGGGACACATTTAGTGCTTTTGTTAATGTAGTAGAAAAGTACTGACTCTCCTTCCCTCTCAGTATGCCCAATTGTCCCAATTGTACAAGCCACATACTGTCAAGTTATTTCTTATTAGCCTGATTTAGAACTGGGATTCAAGTACCTGTATGTGACAAGCAATCCATGTAAGCTGCTAAAAATTAAAGGACAAGCCAGAGCTGTTCTACTTCATATAATTAGCAACTGGAACCACAGCTTCAATCTGTCTCATATTTTCCAAGCAACTATCTTAATCACTGGTGTATAGAGGCAATCACTCATTTGTTCTGGCCCAGTGAATATTTATTTATTTAAAGTGGAACAGCTCCAACAAGAAAGGCAGAGACTGATGTAGTGTGTTTTAGTAGCTGGGAAATTACATAAGAGAATTTATGTTAGTCAATAAATCCCTGCAACAGGGAATCACAAGATAAAACTATTACAAAAAGTCTCAGTCATACATTTAGACAGTTGGCAGTTCTGAGAAATAGTGCTGTAGCTGAAGCATAATTCTCCTTAAAAACATACTCTACCAGAAATGAAAAAAATAGTTCTGTTCACACTGGCATTTCAGACACAGAAATACTGTACTGCCTCTCTTCATGATCTCTAACCCACCAAGAGAAGACATAGGATAGGACTTGGACAGTAGTAACAATGTAGTGCCTAATCCTGAAAGAAAAAAAGACAACCGAACAAAAGAATTTAATCATATATTCTGGTTTTTTTTTTTTTTGGTCCATTATATCCCTAGCTCTTGAGGCATAAAACGATCTTTTTCTCCTTCTATAACAATAAACTTGTTTCAGATCAATAAATATTTTTGATGATTTAAATACTAAGGTATCATAAATAATGTTTATTGCCATTCTATATTAGAAAAAATAATGGACTGTTATGAAACTTTACAATATTTGTAAGAATCATAGCCATGTCCATTTAAATTGTTGACATTTATTTTATTTAAGAACTGTAAGTTTTTAATAATAGAAAAATTGTAGAGGAAAAAACAAATTTTGATTTATAAGCATGAGTATCTGACAAATAGAGGGTTTTTCTTGCTTATTCAAGTTGCCTTTTCTGCAAGCAAAATATTTATTTTGTGTAAGAGGAAGGGAATAAAGTAATCCACTATATATATCCTTTGTTTGACATTCAAGTTCAATGTTGAAAAAAAAATTGTAGATTTTTTACAGCAAGAGTGGAGTTTTCTAAAAAAAAAAAGCACAACCATAACGACATAGTAGACTTTGACACTTTAGTATTTTATAGTTGTATAAAAGTATAAAGCAAAAATGGGAAAAAGCACTCAATAATTTGAAGCAAATCCATGGAAACATGAATTGTCATTAAATCTTTAAACAATACATATTTTTATTCCCTATATCTATGCTTATTGCTTATTTCACATGACTTTCAAAACTTTGAACTTTCGGTTTTTTAGATTTGTTTTAAATTTTAAAATTAAAAATTAAATTTTTCTTTTAGTGCAAATTTAGTATTAATTACATCCATTCATGATACATACTTCCTTTTACCAAGCAGAATATCTGATATATATTGAGATGTCAGAAATAAAAACTACTTAGGCTCTGGAAATCAATCCACATTGTATGATTTTCATAAATATCTAGTTAAACACAAAGAAATATGCAAAGAAACTTAGTGTACCGTAGAGAGAGCTATACAAAAAGATGAGAGAAAAATGTATTACTTTCAGTGTAGGCATGCTGGTTCTTGTAAGCTAGTGCAGCCTCTGATGCTAGAATGTGAGAAAGATTTCAGATTAATAAGACTGAATTGTGTTTTGGAGAATAAAAGAAATATTCAGTACATGTTTTACTGAAGCTGTATTACTGACATGTTAATGAAAAGGTACTTGATAAACACAGGTTTATTTCCTGGTTTTTCCCTATTAGCAAGCTTTTCAGGTGACATAGAAGCACATGGGTAATGAAGGAGGTTGAAGACTAGAAGCTGATCTAGCCATTTGTTACTTAAGGGTGTAATTTGATGGTTATGAAGAAAGCATTCAGAGATATGTCAGGTAGTGACCACACCTGTGAACTGAAGTCAGTTAACTGAACAATGATATAACATCAAAGGGATGATAGTGTGGGCAGTACAGTGCATTAACTATTTTAATGCTAAAATAGTTCTCGGGTTTTGTCTTCTAATTCCTCAGTAACAGTTAAGTAGAATGTATATTTATGGGTATATTAGTATGTTGAATGACATCACCAATGTCTTGTTTCTCGTCCTCAGTGTCAAAGATCCAATTTTCTTGCTGCATACACTGACAATGGCCCAACATCTGCTCTTAACTTTCCATCCAACTTTGGCAATTGAGGGCACTGACCTAGTCTGAGTGCTCTAATGCACTTTACATTCCTATAAGCAAGCTTTCAAGGAGCTTGATCATTTTGGACTGCAAATCAATCCAAAAGGAGGTTGGGAGCTGTTGGAGACTGGAGTACTGCAGGTAGGAGTCATTTAACTGAGGTGATTTTTAGAAAAGTTGCTGTCATTCAGGCAACAGCAGTTGAGGAGCTACTAACACTCACAGGTCATTAATCCAGCACACAGGTTCACCTACTACAGCCTCTCTACACTGCTCCAGGTAATATTTCAGTAGCTAGCTGGATGCCAGCATTGCTCTGAAAGATTTGCATTTTCCTAACAGGTTGATTTATCACACAGTGAGCTTTTCTTTCAGTCAGCTGTCTAAAGGGAATCTTGCTAGTAGGAGGAAGTTGTGACATTCATGTGCTTATGATGAGGGAAAGTATATTTGCCAAAATATATACAAATTTAAAGAATTAAACTGTCAGGTTTTAGGATTGCTTTTAATCAAGTTATGGGCAGCTAAACGTGGTTACACACTTTGTAACTTCAGGCAACTTTATGAGAGTTATAATTTAAAAGCAGCTTATAGAAACAAAGGAGATAAATAGGCAGTGTCAGTAGGTGAATTAGACCTCTAGAGCTCTCTATACTCTGCTGCAGGTTGAAGGAAGTTAGGCAAGGACAGTCCTAACCAACGCACATTATGTTATTCCTAGACATGTGATGAATGTCTGGTACTTAGATACTACCCTGGGTTAAGCCACAACACTGTGCCACATTGTATTTGTGGCGGGGAGGGGAAAAGTAGCCCTATCTTTCTGCATCTCGCTCTGCTTCTGTGAAAATTTGAAAGATGGAAGGGAAAGAAAAGACATATAAGTAACATACATAACTTTTAATCTTATGGATTTGAGTAGCCAGTGCATTTGCCTTTAAAAGGTATTCTAGTATTTCTCCAGTCTGTTTCACATCATCTGGCTTTTCATGAATATCCTCAGCCTGGTTCTGGAGCATGTATTAAATATTGGTATTAATATGGCATTTGACAATGTTCATTACCTTTACACGCAACTTCCTCTTCCCAAAGTATATGACTGTATGTGGCAAACACCACATCTTAAACAGACTTTATTCCTGAAAGCCTTTCTTACTAATGAAAGGCTAAAGTAAAGAAAACATAGATTATTTCCGCCTTCTCCATGTCATGTTCCACAGCTAGTCTCCTTCCCTCTTCAGCATCTGGCTCTCATTTCCCCTCGATTTTCCTTTGCTGCTGCTGTAGTTATAGAAGCCCATCTCGTTGACCACCACATTCCTCAGCAGGTTTAAGTTCAGATGGGCTTTGACTTCCCTAACCCCATCCCTATATGATCAAGACAAGGTCTTTATACACCTTTAGGGCCGAATGTCCCTGCTTGCGTATCCTGTATGCTTCCTTTTTATGTTTCAGTTTAATCAGGAGCTCCTTGCTCATCCATGCAGTCCTTCTGCCACTTTTCTTTCACTTGCTCTACACTGGGTAGGACCGTTCTTGACCAGGCAAGAAATGATCCTTGAAAATCAATCATCTCTCCAGGATACCTCTGCACTCTCACCTTATTGAATATTGTGACTAGCATCTGTCATAGACTTAGGCAGACTAGCTCAGCACAACTGTCACGTATCAGCTATTTTGGGTTACAAATCTAAAAAAATACAAGCAATCATCAACACTTGCTCTGAGAAGTCTATCATCATCCAGCTTCCACCACCATAAATTACACATCTCATTTTCTAGGAGAAATGATTATGAAGTTGCTTTTATTTTTGTTTGCCTGTGTATTCTTTGGTTCCTTGGCTCCTATTACTAATTGCATTGCTTCTTAAAGTGTGTTCTTTCAGATTCCAGAAATACCATAATGAAGAATACTTACTTTGTGGACTTATATATCCCAAACTGAGAGGACAGAGAATCCTCCACTAAGAAAGAACAAAAGGAAACTTTCAAATTATATTTTGTGCGTCTTGATGTGACCTTGAGATCAAGATATTTATAAACAGCTACCACTATGTTAATGCTCTGGAACACATATTTCTGACAAGATGACTTGGAAAAATGCATTATATATCGTATTTATCCCTGCACTGCACAAGGTTAAATATTTAACCCATTCCTTCAGTATTACACATAGTTTTATCTTAATTTAAAGCATTCATACTTTAGCTTCAAGACAGTGCATTTCAAGCACACTTGTCCTTGATTTTACCATTTTAATTTTTCCCCCTTTTACCAAGGCAAAACAAAAGCCAAAATATGAAGCTGAATAGTATCTCATCTCAATTTACTTTCATTTACATTACACTTCATGTATCAGTTTGGAAGGCATTTAAAATCAAGAAATTATAGACTAACTGAAATGTCAAGGGAAGGACATTAGCTCAGAACATGTTGACTACTTATTGCTAAAAATCAGAATGAAATTTTTAGGGAGTCAGTGAAAGCTGTCTGAAGAGTCTCTGGTCATATACTTCCTCCTGTTTTACTACCTCTTGCTTTTTTCTCCCTCTCAAATATTATGCTTCCAGTACCTTTTTCATTTTCATTTCCAGTTTCAACTAACTCTTTATTCTTTTTTTAAAAACCATCTATTTCTTTCCTGTTTCATCTCTCTCACTCTTCTTTATTAATGTGTTGCCACATAAGCTAGGCAAAAGAATTATTTTTCCCAGCATTCAAAATGTACTTTCCAATTAGATTGCATATTACGCGGCATCTAAATTTAATATGAGATAAATTAGTTAAGCATTTTGAACTACAGGAATAAAATAGTACCAAAATATATTTAATATGAATGTTCAAGAAAACCCTGAAGAAACATTTTAATCAGCTATCTCTGGTCATGCATGGCCAATTAAAATACTTCAAATTAACCATCTTCAGTCCTTCAAAGTGAGATGAAAACTTGGTGTTCTGAATTTTTACACATGGAATAAGAAAATTAGAATCAGTGGCCTGTAGAAAGAGACAGAAACCAGAGGTTATCTACCACTGATTTTGGATAATGAATCTACTGTCACCAGAAGTGAGATTTAAACAATTTGATGCTAGAGTGTTGAACTAGTAAGAACAAAAGAAACCTTTAATTTTACTCTCTTGGGAAAAACCAGCAGTTCAAACTACTTTTGGTGTCTAAGCTTAAGATTAATATAACTATTTTTTTTAAGAAAGTTTATTCATTTACAGAGAGAAGGAGAGGAAAGAGAGATGTAGATGTAGATTTAATGTAGATTTAAATTTATCCTGGGCTGTCTCTACCTGGTTGGATTTACGCTTTACTGTTTACAGTGTTTAATATCAAAGTTAAGACTATATTTTTTCCATTCCTTTTCCAGGCAATTTAGGGGAAAAGGAAAAAATAAAAAGCCTTTTAATGTTTAACAGACTCCAGGCATACAATCATTAATGGGACACAGGCATTTCTAAAGAGCTTTTCAGCCCACCAGGATCTGAGTTGTTCCCTTAAACCATTTATCTCTTGCCAATGCTACAAACTGAACTTTGAAAAACAAATTTCTAATTTAGTCTTGTGCCTACTTCAGGTGGGATTAAGCAAAGCCAATATGTTTCTTTTCATCTCCTTTGTTTTATTCTTTGTTTGCAAGGTCTTTAATTTACACAGACATAAGCAGTGAACTACAATGTTAGTAGCATATGAAGAGGAAAAGAAAGGTGGCACTCCTGCGCATTTGCCTCAGATGCACACCACATCACAAAAAAAAAAAAAAAAAAAAGAGACTTTCTTTTAAACCAGCTCGTGTCATTAATCTGGCTAAGAACAGGTCTGTTAAATTAACAGAGCTGGGAGTGCCTGTTCAGGCACATCTCAGTGCTCAAGAATCTCAATCCCATTTACTGCTGCTGATGTTGCACCAAACACTCAATCTGATGTTATCATGGTTTGGTATTTCAGATTCAGTCTTTGTTGCTAATGTTCACGAATATTCACAGAACTCTCAGTCTGAAGTTATGCCTAGTACTGATGGCATTTCTTTGTATTGGACTACTTCATTAAGATTATCTCCTGTATTTATTTTCTCTTTTTCATCACCATATCATGTCAATGATATTTCAATTGTTCACCAATGTCAATTGTTCACCAATAAGGTGAAAGAATTAAGTGACTAAGTACCCACACTAAAATAAATAACTTTGGAAAGAGACTGATTGCACTAAATGCATACAGGGATAGATTAAATGATATATAAAATTGCTCTCATGCAAATTACATTATCGTTTAAATAAGGTTTTCTATCTGAAAGCCTCCTGATTGATTTACACTGCATGTTTAGGACAAGGTTGAGCAGGGCTAGAAGGAAGCTTTTTTAATCTATCTCTTTTGTAGATAGAATGAGAGACCTTTTTTTGCTTGGAAAAGGGTTAAGTGTAAAAAGCTGAAAAATTTTAATTATACCCTACTATTAAACAAAAAAGAGAAATCAGTTTTTTCTATAAAACTTACTTTGCTAGAAGTTTTTTGCAACCTTCTGAATAAT
The DNA here is from genome assembly GCA_013397395.1 of Sinosuthora webbiana. Classification (NCBI taxonomy): domain Eukaryota; kingdom Metazoa; phylum Chordata; class Aves; order Passeriformes; family Sylviidae; genus Sinosuthora; species Sinosuthora webbiana. Next base: position 1,136,134 of record VXBN01012213.1, read on the forward strand.
ATCTTAAAGAAATATGAATGATTAATTATGTGAGAGTTTGGCAAAATCATTAAAAGCAGAGCTTGTAGCAAAAGCTTATTGAAGGCTTATGCCCAGTAAAATTACCATATTGTCAATCAGGTCTGTGGAATTACAGAAACTTCATTATTTATCAGAAAAGTTTCTCTCTGCAACTGCAATATTTTGGTAGAAACATACATCACCAGAAAAAAACCTTAGTTTTAACCAATATTCTTAATCTATAGAAAACTGAACAATAAAAATGTGATATTCTTTTGATAATTCTGCAAAATTCTAGCAGAGTCAACTTCATTGAAATTAAACAATTCCAATATAAAAGATAAATTAGCTGATATATGACAAGTCTTTAACATCCTGAGTGAGAGAACAGTTCATGCATTTATGATTATATGAACACACAATATATGGGTTTTTTTAAACTAAAGTTACCAAAAAATTCAAGGAAACATTTTTTAAAATAAAGAAATAAACATTTAAACTCACAGGGCTAATTCTGAAATGGTAGTAGTATTGAAGTAGTATCTGAAACAAACTAGAGAGTTGAGGGAAGGCTGAATTTTCAGGCTGAGAAAGTTGGAGCTGTTCAACCTGGAGAAGAGAAGGCTTCATTGAAACCTCATCGCATCTTCTGGTATCTGAGGAAGGCCTACAGAGAATCCAGAGAGTGACTCTTAGTCAGGAACTGTAGTGACAAGACAGAGTAATTGGGCCAAAGTAATAGTGAGGAAATTCAGGTTAGATATTAGGAAGAAAGTCTTTACTGTGAGGGTGGTGAGACAATGGAACAGATTGTCCAGGGGGGTTGTATGTTCCCCAACCCTGGAAGTTTTCAAGGCCAGGTTGGATAAGGCCTTGGGCAACCTGGTCTAGTAGATTGTCCATGCCCATGGCAGTGGGGGTTGGGACTAGATGAATTTTAAGGTCACTTTAAAACCCCTTAACATTCCATAATTCTATGATTTTTTTGAGGGATTATTAGGATTTTTTCCATTTTTATTTCTTTTCTTTTCTTTTTTTTTTTTTTTAACTAACTACCTCTTTCCATGGACATGGTAGAGACAACACAAATACATATTGCTGAGACAGAACAGTTGAAATGTGTCAAAATATCTTCAAAGTCAGAAGAGTTAATGCAGATCCCCTTGTGGTAGAAGTGAGATATTTTCCAAAAATTTAAAGTGTGCAAGATTGAAACACTAGGAAATGGAACGTGGCTATTAAAAGGTGTCATAGGAAAGGCCAGGAGAGGGAACTACACTAGATGAATCAGAACACTTGCAGTATACCCCAATGGAGAGGTTTTGTCAGATGAAACAGACAGTGAACTTTCAGAGTTTTGCCTGAATTAAAAGCCCTATCAAAAGACTGCGCAACAGAAATAATGATTTCTTTTCTTTAAGTTTTCAAACCTTTCTGTGCTGTTCAGTAAAAAGAATGATGTTCTACTTTATTGCAACCAAAAATTCACACAGACAAAAAAAAATGTTTTCTGCATTTTATAATAAAAGGCACTGAAGTAATAAAATTCTGATCTTGTTGTGCCTTATGCGTTGCTCTCCCACAGAATCATGGAGTGGCTTTGCTGGAAGGTATCTCCAGGCATCACCAGTTCAACCAGCCTGCTCAGACCAATGTCAGCTACAGCAGATTGCTCAAGATCATGCCAAGTTGGAATTTAACTGTCTCCAGGGATATAGATTCCACAAAAAACTTGGCCTGATTTGACCACTGTCACAGTAATAGATATTTTTTTCTTCTGTTTTAATAGAAATTCCTGTATTTCGGTTGTGCCCTTTACCTCTTTTCCTGTCACTTAGGGCATCACCGAGTCAGTCTTCTTGCCTCATGGACACATGTTCACTTTGACTCTCACCAGGACCCCCGGCTGCCTTTGCAGAGCTCTTTCCACCCAGTCAGCCCACACAGAGTCAACAGGGCTGCATGGGGTTGCTTCTCCCATCATCAACAAACTTGCAAAGGATGTGTTTGGGGTCATCATCCGGGTAACTAGAGAAGACATTAAACAGTATTGCTAAAGTACCAAACTCTCCTAGCCTCCCACTAGACTTTGTGCTGCTTCAATCCTTTAAGCCCAGCAGCTCAGCTAGTTTCTAGTCCCACTCCCTGTGACTCATAATTTATACTTTGAGCATGTTTTGTCAGCCAGCATCAAAAGTCCTGTTAAAATCAAGATAAAAAATATCCACTGCTCTCCTCTCATCCTATCCTTCTAGTTAGTTATCTCCTTCTAGAAACTTCAGATTTTTCAGGTGTATTTAAAAAAAGAAATCACAGTAATTTGTGATCTGTCTTCCATGTGTTTGTAAACAAGCATGATGATTTGCTTGATAACCTTTCCAGGGTGTCAAGAGGATGGACCAGGCTCTGCTTGGTGGTGTCAAGCAATAGTACAAGAGGCAACAGACAGAAACTGATTCATAGGAAGTTACACTTGAACTTCTCTATTGCACAGGTAACTGATCTCTGGAAAAGATTGCCCAGAGAGGTTGTGGAGTCTCCCTCACTGGAGATATTCAAGACCTGCCTGGACACAATCCTGTGCTCTGGGATTCCCCTGCTTGAGCAGGGAGGTTGGACCAGGTGACCCACTGTGATCCCTTCCAACCTGACCCATTCTATGATTCTGTGCATTACACAATGTTATAATGAACCAAAGCAAGGAAACTGGTATTTCTTGCAGTTTTTATCTGAATGATTTTTGATTTCTATTTATTACTTTTAGGACTATGAATATCTTGTCATAAATTACCCTTTGAACATTTGATAGCAATTATATTTTATATGCTAAAATATTAAATATCCATGGGTCTTCTTCAACTAATAAATGAGCTGTGGTGAAACTACATATTTGCTTTCTGATATCTACAGATCTCTTACAATAAATAGAACTAATGGGGCCAGATAAAGAGTGGCTTTTGCCTACTACATGGTTGAGGCCGTTTAAATGGCAACATGTATTGGATCTGGAGAGTGTTTTGTATTTAAGAATCAAAATTTGAGGTTTTCACCTACTTGATTCTCACACACCCAGTGGTTCTCCTTTCACCTGCCTACCTACCTATAACATTATGTTCTGGAGGTCTTGAACTCTCTTTTTGTGAGACCCAGACTAGGTGTACTGGGAAGAAAGTTACTGGGAGAAAAGGTAATGACATACAGCTGCTTGCAGCTGTCAGCCTTGGCCATTAGCGGCCAGGGTCTTCTCCTGTCATTTTTTTCCATGTTACTCCCCAGTGTACAAAAACTTTCTCTACTTTCATGATCTTCTCTCCAGCCAGGATATTTGCTGCCGTCTTTCTGGGTCCCCATCCTACTGAGATCACATTTTTTTCAGCACCAGCTCTTTAAAGATCCCAAAGTCCCAGATTTTCCTAATTTGAATAGTTCCTATATAAAAGTAAAATATGTGATCAGACTCGTAGAAATGCTTGAAATATCCTCCATACAAACTAATTAGTGAATCTGATTCAGAGAAAAATAAAGGATACACAAAATTCCTGATGAAAGAGAAACACAAGACTTGTGCAGGACCAAGTTAAGCTAGGTATGAAATGTTCCTAACCACAAATATTGACATAGAGAAGAAACAAAAAGGAAGAACTAAGCATGAAAGTCTTTTTTGTGGAAATGGGCTGGAGATTTTAAGGAATCTTTAAAATAGAAAAGGATGGGGATGCTTCTGAAAAGAACTGGATTAACAGTGTAAAATGTAGAAGTGCAAGATCCACAGCTGCATGAAACACTTCAGCCATTAATAAAATATTATACCCTACCCATTTAATATAATAATAAACCATGGTATAGACTAGCCGTAGGGTATTATGCTTATCTCTTTTCTCATGACATAAAGCCACACTGATGTTCACCCTGCTAGAAATGTCAGTCTTAAATAAGTCAGAATAAACCCCAGACAAAGAGTAAGCCAGGCCAGCAAAGATGAAACAAAGAAGCAAACAAACAAAAAAACATATTTAGAAATATGTAAGGTACATAAATGTAAATGAAAGTAAAAATTAAAATGCAACAGACTTGCAAATAAGTCATACATTTGGAAGGAAAACAATAAACAGCAAATGAACTAAATGAAACCAAGTTTAGGAAAGATAAGAGAATCAAAGATGCAGCAGAGGAGCAATCTAATAAAACTATATTCTATTCTCTATAATATTTTTACTTACTTATCAATAAATGGAAATACAAAAGGTCTTTGTGAGGAAATGTTTTAATACACAATCAGTAGTAAATTTCCACTACTATTGTTACACTGTTTTATAAGGCTGAAAAATACTTCCAGCAAAAGTATTAAACTGTCAGTTAAATTGTTTTATTTACAACTCCTCCCCATTTATTTTGGGCTTAGGACCAATCCTCTTAAAGAGGACAATTTTTCTGTCTCCCTGCTCCTTCCAGGGATCTGATGAACAGAGCCGTATCATGTTCAGCGTCAGGAGGCAATTACAACTCAGATCCCAGGTCCTGCTGCTCCTCTGTCTTCTTGCTCTAGCAGCAGGGTATTAACCCTGGCCTGCAGTAGAATTCAATGCCACTGCTGCTCATGACCAGCTCTGTAACTGAACCTCTGCCTCCATTTGTTTACTAAGAAACACAATCAAAAATGATTGCAACACTGACAGCTACGAAAATGGCTGGGCAGCTGTGGGTTTGTTGGAAATGGACTAATCTATTTACATGTGGTCATATCTGGAATGCTATGCTATATAACTGAAACTGGGAAGGGCCTTCTTTGGAGGGTTTTTCCACAATGCTACGTAGAAGGTTAGATACATATATATTTCTGTAGTTATTCAAATTCATAGGAATACAGAAAGTTAATTTTTAAAGAGCATTCTCTTATCTGGATATTATTTGAAGCACTCATGCTATTTATTTAATAATATTACACTCACATGTTCAGTCTCTTGATGTATTTTCTCCACATAGTCGTGAAAGAACAATTTCTTTTTTTTCTCTTTCATCAAAATGTAGCTTTTTTACTTTAAGGCTTTCAGTGGTTAATACCCAGTTAATAAATTTTTGGAGATTTCTACCCTTCTGTAAATGACATCAGCAGACTTTTTATTGTCTTCTCAGAAAACAAATCATATCTTCAGCCAGTGCTCATCAGTTCTGAAACAGGATGTTCTCTGTGTCTGCAGATTGGAGCTGTAATTCATATTTAGTTCAATGAATGTCAGAAAGCATTTTTTATTAGCACATATAGCATAGACTGTTAAGAATTAATACAAACTGTTATTTAGCAGGTCAGAAGCAGTCAGGTTTTTGGCTTGAGACGGGAGCAAAAATTTAATGTTTAATCTAGGACAATGGCACACTTTTCCAGATAAACAACAACAAAAAAAGCCTAAACAAAACCCCACTAGAATTATTACAAATTTATAATTTTATTTGGAAAAAAATAAAATAATGTGCCGACATATCTTACTTCTTTAAAACAGACACTATATTGCAAATTATCAAAGGACCAGTTCTTCAAAAAGATACATAAGGCAAAAAAGCATGAATTGAAGAAAAATACAAAATCTGAAATAGGTTGAAGATCTTTTTTAAAAAGTTCCTTCATTTTCTGTTTACCTGATGTAACTCCATTCCTGCATTTATCACAATGAGACCCAGCATGAGACAACCAATCCTGAACCTAGACAGTGCATCAGAGCACGATAACTAAAGATAAATCATATTTCACAACAAAAGTCTCAGTATTCTCAAGGTACAAATATATATAGTAGTTTTGTGATTATTTTTTCCCACTGGTTCCAACACCTGAACACAACAAAATATCATTATGGTTTATAAAGAAGTATTTAATTTCTTTTTCCTAAATAAAGAAGAAAATACATGCTCAGTCAATCCAGTAGCTGAAACATGAAGGTCCTGAAAGACAATTTACCAAAATTTAGTCCCTCATGCTGGTGTACAGGACACAAGCATGAGTAGCATCATGTCAGCACATCCTGAAGTGCAGAGATTTAACTGATCTAGAAGGTGCACATATTCCTGGGAAGTTTTGCAATCCACTCTGTGGTCTCTGCAACTGTGTCTACACAGCAAGCACTGGTTGTATTAATGTCTGTTACAGTGATGAAGGAGCAAATGCAATCTATTGGTACAGTTAGAGAATTTAGCTCTAAAAGCATGAACTTCTTTCCTGAAAAGGTAAAGATGGGTCAGTTAAACAGACTTTTTTTCAAAATTTTATATTCCATGTAAAGTATGGAAAAAATTTTCTTCACATGTTTCAAATTGTGAAACTCAGATAAAAAATATGATGCAAAAGTAGATTTAAGCAATCTGGGTTTATTTTTTTGTAATATTTTTATCATCATTTTGATTTTAGAGTCTAAAGCAAAACTTGCAAAAATTTACAAGAATTATACACTAAATAGTCAATCAGTCTACACATATATCCTTCATGATTAAACGTCATAAAAGTATTTAAATAGAAGGATCATAAATGGGAAGGGAAGGGAAGGGAAGGGAAGGGAAGGGAAGGGAAGGGAAATATTAATTGTTCAGTTAAGAAATGAAAAGCAGTTCTCAGAATTCTCAATTTTTTTGAAAGATTTGCAACAAGCTATTTTATTACCTTTGGGATTTCATCAAGCTGCTAACATTTCATTTATGAAAAATATTTTCTTAAGATAATAATTTAATTTTCTCATTCTTTGCTGATCTATCTATACTGATTATGAATTACTTGATACAAGTATGAATTCTTCCTGCGAGTGCAGCTCTTCACTCCTAAACACCCCCTGGGAACCTTGAAATTATATGCTTTTATGTAAGGAGAGTTGGTGTATGTAATAAAAAACTTCAGAAAAAATTACTTTTTTTTTTTTTTTTCCTTAAAAAGAAGGGTTTTAAAAAGCCTTAGTAAGTATATATTCCTTGCTATGAAAGTGTCCTTTTCAGTTCACTGAGATACTATGCTACTGTAACACTTTAAAATATTTTCCCCTCTAAAAGGTAATATTCAAGCAGAAAAGAGTTAATATTTTTGATTAATGAAAGAAATAAAGTAATTTGTTTCAGGTCATGTAGTCTCTGCTGAAAATTTAGTATGCACACACAAAATCTCCCACTTACAAAATATCAAAATTTAACAAATAGTGAATATACTGTTGCATTGAAATACATTTTCATTAGAAAAGATAAGAGCAACCAGAAGTTGAGCTCACAAATAAAATGATTTACCTTGAATATCCTTCCAAAGCAGTCCTACAGGAACTGAGAATTTAATAAAATGTTATTAGATTAAACTTTGTTCTTTGAAAACAGATACTGAATTACATGGTGCTCTGATTGTAATCATCCGTTATAAAGACACGTCAAGGCAATCAGCTGCCTCCAGGAAATGTAAACCCAGAGGTAGAGCTGCTCTATGTGAAAAGGCCAGCTTACAGTATTGCAGAGAAGAAATAATTTTTGTGAGGAATTAAGATGCCATTTTTTGACTTTTGTAAAATTGCTTGCAGCATGTTCATTATGAAAACTGGTTGTTTTTCTTGGTTTGGACAAACACTTTTCAGAGGGATTTTCTACTGTCAACGTGTGCCTATTTTAAATGAGGCTTATTGTGACACCATTAAAAATAAGATATGACGAGGACAATGAACACATACTCCCCTGGAGATGACAGTGGAAAATCTGCAAAACATTTACACAGTATAGGAATTAGTGCTTCAGTAGGTGGACTTAAAAAATAAAAAGCAACTTTTTTCTCAGATGTTAAAATTAATGTGCCCCAAAATTTCCCAATATGTTCATTGAAAAAAAAAACCAGTTAATTTTTTTATTGATAACATTGCTAAAAGTTAATAAAATTTAAGGATAGTCTGATTTCAATTTTCTGGTCTACCTAGAGCATATAGCTGTATAACTCTGCTGTGATTAAGGAGTAAGGAAGGAGAACATATTTCAAAAACTTCCTGAGGACACACCCCATTGTGTCCATCCATTATTCTTCATTGTTCCTATGGACGAGATGACTGTAGTCCCCATTCATTACGATCAGAGATGACTACACTATGAAAATTATGTTTATATCAAGACACAATAATTTTTAAATGGAGTCATTCACTTCACAGTTAGAATATTTGTACATGATTAGCAGTTGGTAGCTTATTAACAATCTTTTCATTTGATGGTTAAACCAAAAGATTTTGCTTCCCAAATGCCATGATTAATAACAGAATATCATCAAGTGGAAGATCAGCCAGAGTTATTGTTTTAAAATGGACTCTTATATTGCATTGGAACAAATTCTGGACTGATGTGATGCAGTTGATTCATCAAGTTAGAAAGATGGGATTTAAAGTTCTACAGACCTTTATAAATCCACGGTACTTGGAAGAAGACATGGGCTGTCTGGAAAATATGGGAAGGCTCTGACAAGATGGCAGACTAGAAGATTAGAAGAGTATTTCACCAAGGTATCCCAAAAACTGTTAGTGAAGATAATGAAGACATATTTTCAGATATATGTTCGTAGACATACAAGTGGTTCAAATAATACTTTCCACAAAATGTGTGATTCAATCCTTTTTCAACATTCCTTGTTTCTTTCCTCAAGGACAGAATGTCCAAGACAACAAGTTGAACTTGATGTAATCATGGTTAGCTTAACAGGAGATGGAACTGAGTTCCTAATCTGTAGTTGCTCAGAGACTTTCTCATGGTGTGAGAAAGGGGGTGGATCTAACAGAAACATGGAAGCTTTTGTGGAGCATAATGAAATATAGGAAGAACCCAAAGAGTCAAGTAATTCCTTTAGTAACTGAATATTGAACATAGGTGGTAAAAACAATCCACCAAGGGCCTGCTGCAAGGTGACCTTAAAAATCTGCCACTTAATTAAATTTTATACATGCAAGTATTTATTTGCATGTTTATTTATACATATAGATTTTACACATTTATTTACACATTAAATATCATTAAAAGCTATAAATAAGTCTCTTTATGCTTAAGCTACAAATATTTTATGTTTCATCATATTGCATTGTACTATAGAACTCTTTTTTGTGGTTACTAATGTTCACCATGAAATACAGAAAATGATCAAATTTTAACTACTTTCTCTGGATTCCCTTCTCCCAGATGCCATGATTTTTGATCGCATAATTTGTCTTGTTACTTTGCACCATTTCTTGCATGTATCTTTGACTCAGGTCAAAGCTCTTGAGGTCCTCACTTCTGTGTATGCTCGTTTACCAAGGACCAGTCTTTGCTGTCAGACCCTACACCTAAAGTACTCATCCTGGCTCTTGTCAACTTGTCAATTTCTGAACCATCCTTTTCTTCCCTTTTCTGTGAAAACTGCTGTCTAGCACAACTTTTGTACACTTCAAATGTGTCTGCAGTGATTTTCTCTACCTTGTCACTTTGACAGTGTCACTCTTCTTGACACTCTGCTGTCTTACAACGGTCCATGGAGTCAAGAACACCACTTCTCTTCAAACATATCATGGATTATCCCCAACCTACCTAACATCTCTTTCACCTTCAGCATCTGGAATTATCTTCTGATATGGTACTTTCTGTCACCCTGTACTCATTTACCTTTGGCACCTTATGCTCCCCTTCTCACTGGAAATGTCAGAACACCATCCCACAAATTTTTTTACGCATTAGTTATTTTTTTCTCTGAATAAGTTCTTTCCCTTCCCTTTTTTGTAAAACATACATAACACTTAACACTGTTTCAGAGCTTCTTTGTTCAAACAATTGCCAGCCTTACGTTTTTCTGCAAATCACTTATAATAGGGACCCATTTTCCATAGCCTTGTTTTTCTGTAATGGTATGTAAACTGAGACTCTGATCCCTAGGTGCTGCGTTGATACAGAACTTAACATTATAATACGAAAAGCTGGTGAAAAGCATAATTTTACTTTTCTAGTTCTTGTAGCAATGTGGTCTTTAGAAGCCTCATATTAAAACTATGAGTTTAAGAAGACAACAGCATTAAGTCCTACTCTACAGGAGCCAGAATTCAGTTCCTACTCCTCACTGAAAATACAAGACAACATTGGAATAACAGAAAAAAAACGGAGGAAATGGTGTGCTTTAAGAATTATTTCCACATAGAAAGCAAACAGCAGATACAGATACATGGACAGACATGTTACCTAGCTAAAGTACAAGTATATATACTTTCTCTATAAGCAATAGCTATACATAACAGATATTAAGGTTAAGAAGAAGTCAAAAAGAAAATTGTCTAAGGTATCAGACTCCTTGACAGGTGAAAAGAATTTCTTTTGACAGTAACATAACTGTTATGAAAGTGTATCAAAAAAGAGATTTTTACTTTGCCGTTTACTGAGGACCCTTTTGAGTCTAAAAACAGCCTGGAGTCATCCTAGAAACTTCTGCATAAAAAATGGACAGACTATTAATGAGCGTATACATTAAAAAAGACAAACTTAGATTGCTTCTAAGGATTTTCTGTCAATCTTTGTGCTACTCCATCATCTATTCTGTAATTACCCATATAGCCCAAAGAAATAATCAGGAGAGGTTTTATGTTAGTTCCTTTGCTCTGCAAGAAGCAAAGAGAAAATGAAAGAATACACAGCTTTTTATAATTGCCCCAACTTCTGAATTTTATAACTTGAAGTAATGAAAATGAAAGCAGAGTACATCCACAGCATGGTGAGGATCCACTCAGCACATTATATAAACTCATAGCTTTCAGCTCAGAAGATCAGAACTAAATTAATTGGGTAAAACATCTATAAATAATATATATTCTTGGGACGGGAAACAAAATGTATGAGCTCTGAGACTCATATTTAAGAGACTTACTACAGCATATGTCCTCTAAATCCAGCAGGATCATTTGGAAACTTCTTAGTTCATTGACTAAGTTCTACAAAAGTTGTGGGTTCAGCTTATTTGGAACACACAAAAAAGTGTTCTGTGCTGGTTGTCTATACGATGAACAAGTACATGCACTTCAGTAGCACGTGTCCCTTACAGCATATATGCACCTATCCACAAGATTTCTGAGAGATGGAAGCTCTAACACAGTACTGTTCTTGTCCTGCAACACACAGGGCTTTTTGCTTTAATATGTATACACACATATTTCTTTCTTGTTCTTCCATTAGTTTTATATCATAAGTAAACACACCTTTATTTAAAAAATGTAAATTATGTACATTGGTGTCTTAAGGGTAGGGTGAGGAAATAACTAATTTTTGTCAATATCCACAGACCTTTTCTATAGTCATGACAAATCCATCAGCTACTCTTTGACCTCAGTAAAGGCATACCACATACAATATAGAATGTCCCATAGTGTTATAAATGGCACAAAAATTGCTGAAATAAGTAATTCAGAAAAGTAGAGAATATTTCTTTCATCTTCTATATATTACTGTATTTCTTTTTTATTAAAAAAACCCAGACACAAAAATATAATGCTGATTTACTATAATTAAGTATATAAGGGTTTATAATAGATGTAAAGGACAAAATGGTATTTCAGCATACAAGAAGAAAGGTTAACAGAATCTTAAAATGTCCTTCTTTTTTATTTGAAAGCTTGTATTCCAAATAGTCATGAAGGTCTGTCCTGGATTTCACTAGGGTTATTTTCTTCCTTGCATCTGGTAGATTACAGTTTGTTTTGTTTTGTTTTGTTTTGTTTTTAGTACAAGAATGATGTTGTAACACAGTGATGGTTCAGCTGTTCCTGAGCTTAGCTGTCCCTGAGCTTTTCCTAAATCAAGGTTTTTTTCAGTTTTCCATCATCTGCCAGTGAGCAGGTACATAAGAATCTGGGAAGGAGCATGGCCAGAAAAGCTGACCCAAACTGGCCAAAGGGAAATCCCATATCATCGAACATCATGCCCAATATATAAACTGGGGGAACTTGGCAAGGGGCTGCTGGTTGGTCATTGATGGAGACAGGCTGGGCATCAGTCAGTGGGTGAGGAGTAATTGTATTGTGCATCATTTGTCTGCTTGGGATTTCTTTCTCTCCTTTTGTTATCTCCCTTTCCACATTATTGCTATAATTAATATCATTAATTTAATTACTATAATTAATATAATCACTAATATAATTATTAATACTAATATTAATATAAATATGTTGTAATTTTTTTTTTGTTTCAATTATGAAGTTATTCTTATCTCAACTCACAGGTTGTATCTTTTTTAAATTCTCTTTTGCATTCCACCAGAGCTGCTGCATGGTATTTAGTTACCAGCTGGGATTATGTCATGAAAAGGGCCCAAATGGTCACATTTCTCACTTAAAACTCCATTTGGTATGTACATTTAAAGATATAGTCCAGTTTTTAAAGGTATCTTGGGTGAATATTTGGAACTGAAAAATAAGCTTCCAGGTTTGGAAATTATAATTTACTTTTTTTTTAATGTTAAACTATATGAAGTTATTTAAAATGTCACGGGAGGTGAACAAATGTATCTGTGTTGATGAATAAAACATTTTGACCCTCTATCCCTCACTTGTTGTAAACATTGATGTGACATTAAGATATTGCAGAAATATGCAATCACAAATTAATTATCTTGTACTTCAAATGCATTATATGTTAGTAGACCTTGTTCTGTGTGGTTTTTTATGAAATCGAGAGATTTTACAGAGAAAGTATTCTATAAATAATGACAAAATTTTGATAAATCCTTGTTAATGTTCCAGATCAGACAGAATGCAGTTACGTATAACTGAATCAGAGAAGCTTCCTGTTATAAGCAGATGTCACTTTTTTCTTTTCTCTCTCACTATATACAAAATTGGTTTCTATAGACTGGAAAATTTTCAGCACAAGGAAATTTATTGAGTAAATATTGGTTTGTAAGATTTCAGTTTATTCTAAATCATCATAAAACAATATTACTACATTAAACATTTCATAAACTGAAAGTAATTTTGCAAGTCAGGCTTCCATTTGGAGAAAGCAGCAGTCAGATACATAAATCTGGTGTATTAGTTTTTGCCAGCACTTCTACTTAAGTTGGCTTCTCAGACTAAAATATATCATTCACACAGATCACAAGGGGATAATTCAGATTTCTATGTTTCTTTTTTCCACTCAGGATTTTTCTTCACATACAGCCTAATCTTACAGAATTCACTCTGAGTTTTGACATTGTCTTCAAAAAAATCTTTCATTTCACCTTTAAAGTGATATTTAAAAACTTTAATACTTAGTCTGACATGAGGAAGCCTGCTAAAAAATAATTGTTTGCTTTGATTTTATTGAGGGTTTTGTTTTTTTTTTTTTTNGTTTTTTTTTTTTTTTTTTCTTTTTTTACTTTTTGATTTGGAACAACTATTAAATTTTGAGATGCAATTTGTATCCACACCTGATCACTGTTTCCTCACAGAAATATATCATCTCCTCTGATTTAGATTTGCTCAATGCTACTCTGTTATGTCCTCCAGAGAACACAGATTCCTGAAATGGCAAAGATATTGATTGGTTGATATAATCCTCATTTCCTTAACTTCTGTCATAGATCTGTCTGTCTGTCTGTCTGTCTATCTATCTATCTATCTATCTATCATAAAAAATATTCATACTTTGACCAGGGAAGCAAACAGAAATTGCTAATACTGTGCTTCTGAAAGTTTTGGTAAACTGCTCTGCTGAGCTGTTCTATTAAATCAGACTCTAAAAATCATTAGGGCACAACAAAGTCTATTAGTATTGAAAATCTATGTTAATACAAATTTTACAAGGCAACAAATAAAGACTATTAAACACCTACGTCTTCTGTCATGCGGGATTCAAATTTGGGTTAATGCTTACAAAATGTTCACAGTTTCTGACCTAATGGCAGGCCAGGCTGCAGAAATAATATTTTAGAGTTTCTTCTTTAATTATAATTCTATTATAAACAATGAAAGAAAGGAAGATGTGGGATTCTCCTGGGGCAGCTGCTTAGTTTACCTTGTATTCAGTCACTCTGTAAAATCTGGCACCTGAAAGAGAGCCAGCACTGATTGGAATATATAGTATTCTCAAATTTCTAACAACCTAGAATACACAGTTTGGTAAAAATGAAAGGAAGAGAACACCACAGGACACATGTCAATATCAAACCAGCAAAAAACCATTCTCCTGTGTTGTTCTCTTTCTTCAGACGCCTTAGAAAATCCTAAGACAAAGCTACAGCAATAAAAGCTAGAATTAATAAATGAAAGAAAGGAAGGGCTGGGAAGAGTGGAGGGGAGGGAAAAAAAGGGAGATAGTTATATTCCTGCATATATGTGTCACTTGGGGTCTTAGTAAACTCATGGGTATACCTGAAAATCCTAGAACCAAATTAATCCATTCCTTTTATGATCTTTTGTTTTCTGTTGTGAGAACTCAATTTAGATACACATCTCTCTACTGACCTAAACAATACTAAATTGTAAATTGAAATTACCTCATTACCCTAAATTTACCATTTGTTGAGAAATAAAAGATAAGAATAGCAAAAGAAGTGTTTAAACACAATGAGTGAAACTTTAGGCAGCACAGCTTTCTATCTTGCTTTATTAACCAAAGGAAAAAATCAACAATGAAAATCAGATAGAGGGCTCAAAACAGATTGTTCCAATTTGTTCAAGAAGATGTTCTTCTTAGGAAAAATGAGTGTGTATGACTTTCTGTCTGTGATGAGGAAGAACATCAAAACGATGGCAGATTATAATTGATGTTGTTAAGTATGATTGAGATCAAGTAGCACACCTAACAAATGAATGGAAGGGGTTGAAAATCTCCATATCCTCACAAAAGTTATATTTAGAATACTTTCTTCTTAGTCTTTCTATCTCTTTATTCGCATTTGCAATTTTAATGCTCAGTCTGAAAAAAAAAAAAAAAAAAAAAAAAAAAGCCAAAAAAATTAGAGACCAAGAGAACTAAAAATATGTATGAAAGGGATGAATCTGCTCAAGTATAAAAACACACCAGCCCACAGTCACAATCAGTTTGGAGGTGTGGAGAAATGCTGACGACGCCATCTTCCAAAATTTATTTATGTTTTATGGTCCCTACAGCTACAAATAGAGGATCCTCAGCTTCTACAAGAACATTAAGAATCTTCCTTTCAATAATATCAAATACTACCTTTATGAAAAGTTATGTAAACTTGGTATCAATCTGCAAAGGTAAAGCTGATTCAGAGAAGTAGAGCCAGAACTCCAAGCTGAAATAATTTAATATAAATATTCATTATTTTGTTGCAAAGGGGTAAACAATCAGGTCTCCCTAACCTAACAGTATATTATTTTTTAATACCATTGAACAGAATGAGCTTTTACCAACAAACAATCCAAACAAAGCATATTTGGTGGGGAAAGGCACTTTATCTCAAATAATATGCAGGTGGTAAAAAGGAAGCAACATGAAATGTCAGCCAGCAGAACATCCTTAGTGCTAGTGAAATGATGGACTACTGTAAAAACAGGTACTGATAAATGCAGTGAGCTCTAGCATCACTTCACCTAAAGCAAAAAACTTTCCAAGTACAGATGCATCTAGGAGGAATTCAGTGTATGTATGAACAACAACAGAATGTCACTGTGACATATCTAGGCCCACACAATGCAGTGGTAAAAAAATTCTGATAATCTAACTTCTACTAATGTGCAAATCATCGCTTTATATAGTCACTGTTTCATATTAAAACAATAGCAATTCCCCTACTAACTATCAATTCAGTTTTTTCTAGTAGTAAATGGAGAATAGAAAAATTAATAGAGCTACTGCATTAGAACAGTTTGTTGCCAGACCATAGTTAAAACCAGAACACAAGTGGACTCTAATTAATTTAAAAAGGAAAAAAAAATATTTGGAAGATAAACTAAATGAATTCTTATTTTTAAAAGAGAGCTGATCTGCTTCTATGTAAAAAAAAGAAAAGTCTGTTTTGCAAGTCTGAAGAAGCATCATTTGTATTTTAAACATGTACATTTTCATCAAAGATCTGGTAGCAACTAGAATACTACTGACTGCACAGACTTCATGTCAAGAACAGTTTTGTTCACAACATAATGGAAAATGGAGGTTGGTAGAAATAAGATGGCTATGTTTAATGGAAGAAGGATTTAATAGATTTTGACTGTTCTTGTGTGCTTGCCTATCTCAGTAGAGACTAAGAAGTTTTAATTATGAGAAACTAATCTTTTTGTCAATTACAGAATAAATTCTACTAAGTATGTAATATACTTCATATATAAAACATAGCCAAATATCCCATTATTATGTAAAGATTAAATTTAATCTGAAATACTTAGAAAATAAAAGACAAGTTTTCTATTTTCTGTTAAAAAATAATATTTTTGTTCACTGAAACTCATTTTTCAAGATCTACTTTCTGTATTAATGATTCATACAAATGCATATTTTTTTCAGCTGTAGTTTATCTCTGTAACTTCTTTCACTTTCATAAAAAACTATAAGGATAACAGCAATCCTTGAGCACTGTATATTTTCTATGGCATTTTAAAAAAAATTTGCTTAACTGCTCATAGATATATCATTGTGAAAAACCCTTGCTACTACTTATGGGTAAATTTTGCTTCAGAGAAAAAAAACAAAAAGGAAGAGTACATTGGCTAACACATTTTATATAGGAAGGATAGTGATATCAATATAGAACATAATCATTAACAGCTTCTTTCTCACGTTTCCCACCATTTATGTAAAATCCAGTTTGAATAATACACTACTGCAGAGAAACCATATCAACCTATAATCTTCTATATTCAATATTGGCAGTTCAGCTACAGAATAAAGCAGTGTGGCATTATGAAGTCTGTTTAACACTTAGTAAAAATAAAAAAAGGGTTTTCACCATGTACCAAGCAGATTACCATGTATAAACTAGGAAAAACATAAAACAAATGTTGATATGAAGACAAGACATCAACAGCTGTGTTAATATCCCTCAGCTTTCTACTCCCCTTGGATAATAACTTCATGGACCAATGCTATAATCGACAAGTTGACCTTGCAAATTTTCAGCACCATGGGTAGAAGGAGGGGAGAGGTGGTGGAAAAAAAAAAAAGAAAAAGGAGAAAAACCCACAACCTACTAAATATTGTCCATCCTGGAAAAGATATAGTCCCAAATTAAAATTATTTTGATGGAGAATTTCTGGGAGGTGCCAGAACACAGCAATTGAAAAGGGCTAAGACACTCTGATGTGGTCAGATGTTGTTGTGTCTGCAGTGACAGACATTCAGCGCAAGCCAAAATGAAACACTGCATAATGTTCTGAGCTAAGGAAATGGACAGTTAAAAATCAATCTCTATCTCACATTCCCAGCTCTGAGGCTGAAAATGACAGCTATTATCCAGATTTACATTTTATTCCAGCTAGAATAAAGCAAATAAATCACTGGGCTTTTGACTGCTCAGGTAATTACAATGTGAGTGGCTGGTATGAGTTTCACTGGGGGAAGATGCTTTCAGAGGGTTAGAGCACAAAGTGAAAAGAATGACAGTAAAAAATGGACTTGATTTCCATGTTGAGATGAGAGCTTGTGACATGCAAATCAGTGAACACAGTAACCTCTGCTGAGACCCATCAGCCCTCCTCATCAAATGCCCAGGATAGGTAAGTCTGTGTGGGGAAACATCTTTATTGAGCTGATAACTCATGTGAACAACCTTTTGGTTTAAAGAAACAGAGAAGTTTTTAATGACATATTAAAAAACATTCTCATGCGTCTTTGCCAATCACTTGATTTCATCATAAACACTCCCTTCAGTACAACTTACCAGTGTGCTTCTGTGAGAACAGATACTTTGAAATCTAAATTCTTAGTTATGATTAGTTTAATATATGCTTCTAATCACATCTGCATATCAGATGACTGAGTAGCAAGAATTCAGCTATACACAGCTCTAAAGAATTTAAAGAATATGTGATCCAAAAGTTCCCAAGTCTGTATTGTATGACTGCTCATTTCATCTTGTAACAAATTCTTTCATTCTTCAAACATTAATTATGGCTCTGTTTTATGACAAATGTAATATGTTTCACAGATTCTTTCCATAATTGTCCTGATTTCCAGTCTGAGCTGAATCTTCCAAAATTTTTTTCTGGATGACATCACTCTGGGAACCTGAAAAAATGGTAAAAAAAAGCATTAGCTTTATTATTCTGTATAATAGTCTAGTTAATATTTTAAAATTCCAAGATATAGTCTTAAATAAAAATGGAAAAGTATAGGTAAATATCAAAGTACTATTTTTCAACAGCTCTACTCCTATCCTCTGATGAACAGCCTAAAACTGTATGCAAACAAATCTAAAAATTGTTATGTTTTTATTACAGCAAAGTTGAGAAAACCATTATCCAAAACAGCCGATAATTTATCTAATTGTACTTGTCTTGGGCAGCCACACCAGTGGGATATATCTATTGTCACAATAGGGACATCTTAGTCAGATACAATGTTCCATTATTATATACAGTGTTGATTGCATCTTTCATGAAACTGCCTTTTTTCTTGATACTTTTTGTTGTTGTTCCTGTTTTTTGCTGTATTATAGAACACCAACTTCTTTTTGTAGTAAAAACACCTCTGGTAGCGAGTCTGCAGTTAAAGCTGTTTATTTTTACCTTATTTCTTTTTGCTTTACAAGGACTGCAAGGAACACCAAGTATCCTCCAATAAATGTAGCAGGCATACATTCAACTGTAAAAATTGTACCAAACTTCTATTCAGTGTTGAACACAATATGGCATCAACAACAGTTTGTTGTAAGATGAAGACAATAAATACTTGCAGACAACATCAGATAAAAATCTACACTAAGATAAAGCATAAGTGTATAGATATTCCCAGTCTATTTGAAAAAATCATTAGTAAATAAAAACAAAACAAAACAAAAAACAAAACAACAACAAAAAACAAAACAAAACAAAAACAAAAACAAAACAAACAAAAAAACCCCACCAGATATATTTGTCCTCTAGTTCTCTATTGGGACATTAAAATATCTTTATAAAATGGGGGAAAAACATAATTTTTTTTTTTGGTTCTGCAACTCTCATGAGACTATATCTCATGAGAATATCATCACCAAATATCATCACCAAATCTCTGTAGTAGTTAGAATTGGATGAGATCATACAAGCTGTAATAAAAGATAATAAAACATAGCTAAGCTGTAAGAAATTAAGAAAAAACATGACAAGAACATGAAATAATGACACTATAGAACTACTTTAATACCAAGGAATGAGGAAAGTGAGAAGAGGAAAAGCCCTTAGCTAGGATGAAATGCAAAAAAGGCTGAAATATAAAAGAAGTTACAAGGAAGATAAAACAGTCTGGATAGAAGGAGAGGATTAATTATGCTGAAACAGGAAATAATGGTAGACTTTACATACCATGCTAAAGAGTATCTGGGATCAAGAGCAGGATAGGTAAATGAAGAGATTGTCCTTGTTCCTTCTGAGCTCTTTACTTGCTTGTACAAACATGATGTATTCAGTGCTTAGGCACATAAAGGATTATAAACATTGGAGAAAAATACAGAGAAAGCAGCTCCCCTCTTTGTCTCATCGAACTGTATGTGGAAGAAATAGAATAGGCAAATAACAGAAAAAAAACACAATTGTATACACTAGTGCTTGAATGAAAATTTTCCTTTTCTTTTGTTAGATCCTTTTTCTGAAGGCAAATATAAGAATAGTAGTATTAAACTTGCATTTTCTTTATTTCATGGAATTATAAAATAGACTCACAGAAATACGTTAGGCTGGGACTGGGAGTGATTTTTAATGTCAGGTGGTCCAAGCCTCTTCTCAAAATCTGGTCATTTTACATGAAATCATATTGCCCAGAAAGACTTCCGAATCTGGTACAGTATATGCAGAATTAATATATGGCAAAAACTCATACCTGACAACTCATTTACAAAAACATAATCATTTCACCCATTAGTAAAAGTAGAAATAGAAGTATTAATAGAAAATCAAATATAGTCCGTATTTTGTACTAATTGACTGAATTCCCCATTTAATTTTCTTATTTAATAAGGTTTTTCTTTTCCTTACTGTTATCTTCTTTATTAACCTACTTCTGAATAGAACAAAGAATTTTGGCTTATACATTAACTCTATTGATAAAAATATTCTGTTGTCACAAATGTAATATATTCATTATTGGGAATATACATAATATTAAATGTGACAAAATTGTTTGGACTCTTCATCGTATCACAATATGGCAAAAAGACCCACCTGAGAAGTAATATAGCTCCAAATTTAGAATCTAGTAAATGTAATATAGCAATTTTCCAGGAGAAAAAAACAAAAAGTAGCAATGGTATACATTTTTGTTCTTCAAATATATTTTAAATTTTTCTTCCATTTGAAAATATCTTTTTTCCAAAATGTACTAGTCAGTTTGAAGAAATAAATACCTATGTATTCCATTGTTGCAAATTATACTGTACTTTGAACTAAGCAGTGTACATTTCTATTTAGCAGCTAAGACTCAACTGTGTTCAGGAACTGAACATTAAACATGTAGGAAGATTTTTAGGTAGGTATTACCTGCTATATTATGCTGATATTTACCGTTTCAGAAGGTTTGGGTTAGAAGAGTGGTGTTTCATGTTAACTACACTTAGTTGATTTAGCAGGCATAATAAGCTACCACTGGTAAGGGGCGTTAACTCTACAGGGTATTCAGGAAGGAATGAGATATTTCTCTCATCTCACAAGTATTCTGGGTAAGGCCAGTTGAAGGTAATATAAGTTCCTATTAACCTGGTTAATACATAGATCCCCTAAAATTTCTCACATCCAATATTTACTTTACCAATATATTCTTTGTTAACACATTACAATATTATCAAGGTTTTAGTATGGTTGAAAGCAAAAGCTTGACTTTCCTTCAATAATTGCTGAAATTAATAACATTTGGCAGACCTCATGAAGAATGTTTTCCTAAAGAAAAAAAAGAGAAGCTTGAGAAAAATGACAGCATTCTTACTGATGCAATATACACTAATGTAGAAGCTAAAAGTACAACAAAATATTTCATCCTGTCTTCTCCATCAGCAATGTCTGATAAAAACAAAGTTTTCTGATGAAAACAAAATTGTCTGATAAAACAAAAATCGTGTGTATATTTTTTTTGTCTAAACTCAAACTGCTTGGTACTTGTTTTAAAACTCTTCATTAGCAAAACACACATGCAAATTAAGGTGATGTTAACGTACTATTTGACTCATTGCTAGTCAAGTATTTTTTTTGCTGGGGGAAAAGGGAGTGTATTTCTGTAAATAGAGCAGAAAGTGTTAATTTTTTCTTTTTTTTCTTTTTTTTTTTTTTAATCTATCAACATTTTTCTGGAAGGAAATAAGTTTTGCAGCAAGAATTTATCTGTCTCTTGCTGATAAAATGACAAGACAAGCCCAATAACATGAGAAGTCACAGAATTCCAAAACCTAAAAGAAGTCAGTTATTATCTCTCAGAGCTAAGATCTCATAGGCAAACAGGACAAAAGATAATGCTATACCATGATCGTTTGATCTTGAATGCACAAAGAAATAATTTTATATAGAATTTAGAAAAATTCTTTTGCACATTTGATTGACCCTTTTATATATGCAGAAAACCTGCAATGGCACGATTGCTTTTACATCTTTCTTTATTCTGCAATCACTATCAATTTTAGACACATTTGTACTCTGTTTCCAGGTAAAAAACTCAAAAACCAGAAGTGCAGTTTAAGCAAATTTGTAAGACAAAATCATTATAAATTTCTACAAAATTACATGTACAAAATCATTATTTTTCATTTATGTATTAAATTACAAAAAACAATCAAGAAACCAAAGATGGTTTCTATTCAGGATTTCCAGAATTATATTTTTTTTCTTAAAATACAAGTTCCTTTTAAAAATTAAGATTAATTTCCTTACCCCTTTCAGCAAGATGCATGTCCAAGCATCAGAAAAATCCTATTATTGCTACTTGTCATATTGCTTTATTTTCTCCCCAGGAGCACATAGCATTAGAATTTCCTGCTGTATCCAAATAAAGATATTCTGACCAGCACTACTCTAGGGTATATATTTTTCTCACTGTGAATAAGCAAGAAAAAATTAATAGAATTATAGTCAATTATTTTGACTATCAATTTCCTTGAATATGGTTGAGTCGAGTGAGTTATTTGCAGTGAATCATTCATGGGATTAATTTCCCTCCTTTCTTACTTATGGAAAACCCATCATCTATTCTTAATTTATTTGACTTTATTTCTGTCTAGAACAGAATCCTCCTGAATCACGTGAAAGATTTTTCACTGAAGGCAAAAAAATTTCTGTCCGTGGAGGAGTACTTTAGAAATATATTCACCAGGTTTTCAAATCTATATGGATTGATCCCCTTCATTCAAAATTTAATCTCATATATTTAAAATTTACCAGTAATTTTATGTACATGAGTAGTTATATATAAAATACAACAGAGTTACTCATATGCACTAAGTTGAATGTGTGCACAAAAACATGCAGAACTAATGCTCACTGTCTGGGCCTTGCCGAACTGTAATACAGCAGTATTTCTCTCCTGATCCTTTGGAATCCACATTCCATCAGGAAAACCATCTTCACTTACTGAAAATATCTTGCTCTGCATTGTTAGGCAAATGCCTTTTTAATAAAGAGAATCCAGGTGTACAAGTAAAATACTATGACTGAACACCTTTAATGTCTCAGCTTCATTAGGCAGTGACAGGCTGTCATGCTCTTTCTTATTTATTCTGGTTGAGTTGCCATCCTATTCCTGGCTATTAATAATGACAGATCATTTATTACTCTATTAGAATACAAGTATATTTCAATCACAGTCTTATACATTTTCCCAACCCCACAATTTGTTATTGAATAATAGAATAAATAATAATAATAATAATAATAATAATAATAATGAAAACATCATAAACCCCATGCTTCTAACTGAAACTTAACTTAAACACAAGCAAATGCAGAAGTAATTAAGTTCCTGACAGTATGTCACCAATACTTCCTTTTGAAATTATTTCAATATTTGATACATTCTTTATTGATAGTAGTAAACTAAACCTTCACGGTTTTGTTCACATTAAGCTGCTTGGCCTTTCTATTCAAATTAAAATGTGAATGTGAGAATAAGAATTCTTTTTCAGAGGAATATTAGTGAAAGGCAAAATAACTGTAGGTCCTTTGCAGAGAATTGAAACGTTGCCCGCAGTGTTTTCAATATTATTCATTAATCCCTATAGGTATTTCTTCAATAATTAGGGGTAAATTTAGCATATGAAGAAGATAATCTTAATTTGGAGGATTTTTTTTTTCTTTATATTAAGGTTAATGTTATCTTAGGATAGTCTAAACCATCTACTTCACAACAGAGGAATTACTAATGCCGTAATTCAAAACTGTTGGTGAAGTTCTGACAGATAATACTGATTGCCTTGGAGGGTAAGGAACTGCCATTTCAGCTTTCAGTGTTCAAGAGTAATGAACACAATAACTGGCCTCTCAGTCTACAGTGTCCCCAGAACAGCTCTACACAGAGAGCTGGGCTAAATGCATAACTCCTAAAGTCAATATTTGTAACTTTCACTGAGTTTTCTCACTCAGAAGAACTGTTAATTATTTTTGTATGGCATAGAATATGACCTGCCATGCAATAAATAATAAAAATAAATTTTAAAAAATCTAATTATATATAAAACTACAGTGTATCCAGCAGGTACTTCTCTACTTTTCTACAACCTTGTGGATAAGAAGGTAAAATATGACCTAATCTGATGGTTAAATTTGGTATGCTATTGAATTGGTATGCTATTTCTGTTTAGTTATGGGGTTTAATTTTCAGCATTCAGAATGAGGCAATTGCTTATTTTGAGTCTAAATATAATATGTTCCTAGAAACTTCAGTGGGAGACTACATTGATTAGGTTGATAAGCTGTGCTTTGTTTACTTAGCACAATCAAATTACTCTCACACGTGATGGTGACAGCAATTTTCACCTACAGAAGAAAAGGAAATCACTGTGTGATGAAATTTGCTTTGGATAACCAGCCACTGCTTGGAAATCATTGCCACTACCTCCTCAACCTAACCTGCTACCATTTATGCCTACTTGTATTAAGACCACAACTTCTAATGCATAAATATTAAACTAGCCCAGCCCAAAACTTAATCCATCTGCCTGACAGGTGATGGGAAGTTGAATATCACTGCAATCAATTATTAGGATGAGGTTTTGAACAAAGGAATGTATTACGTCCTCTGCTAGGAAATATCCTTCAAGTCCCTAAACTCATCAGGGTTTATTTAAAACATCCAACACCACTAAATTTCACCAAAAAAATTAATTTACTTCACTTGTACACAGCTATGTTGGAGTCACCTTCAGAGAAATTCTGCAGTGAGCAAAGAAGAATGTTTGCATGCCCTGAACATCAGTACTATAACAATCTAGTTATGTTGTAGCTGGCACTTTATTTTATATTAATTAATGAGGCACAATAACCTAATCTCTGTACCACAATTGCCAACCTAATTACACACTCTTAATTCTAGTACCTGATAAAATAATTGTTCTCTGGTCTTGTGAAAATAACTAATTTACCATGAGGGAGATAGTTGGAAATATTAAGAGACCAATTCATTGTCATGTATACAGATCTGCTACCCCCTTGAAACGTACCATGAATACTATAGATCAATAAAATCTACATTAAAGAATTAGAAACAAAGTCCAACAAAACAGAGTAATATATATGTCTACAGCTTCTATATTTTTCATTAAATTAATAGACATTAATGTACTTTTCATGTTCTGAACTTAAGTGTTTTAAGACCCTGGTGAGAAATATTCTTCAGCAGCAAATTTACCATTTCAATTTGATGTTATTTTCCAAGAACAAGAAAAATTTCTGCATTTTCTCCTTAGCTGGAAAATCATCTATTTGCTGATTCTCCACAGTGAAAATTATAGGTATTCATTAAATATTATGCTATTCCATTTCAGAAAAATAGAATATTTCTTTAATTTTTTTTAACATGTAAATACAGAAAGTGAAATATAGAAGTTATTTACAGTCACTACCAGATAACATAGTAAATGAATTACAATAGATCTGAGTCCAGGATTAAACCTGAAGTGTGCTTTTAGATAGATTCCTTTTCTGTATTGGATCAACCTGATTCCAGCACACAATGGTTTTGCATTACCAAGACACTGAGGATAAGATTACACAAATAAGTCACCACTCGCTAAACAAGAAGACCAGATTTTCTCTGTGGGCTGTCATGTTCCTCCGGTACATGTGTGAGTTATTTCAGGTTTCCTGCTCTTCAATGGCATTTGGACAATTGCTGTACTACTTGTGAGCCATTCTGAAATGGGTCTTCTTAAGCCTGAAGACATTTCTGTGAATGACAGAGCTTGGAGTTGTATAAGTTTTCTAAGTTCATAGGTTCCTACACGTTAATGAAGTGATAAAATGAACACTTTGCTGCTTCAAGACTGCTCTGACTAGAGTCCTGCATGGCCTTTTTCATTACCTTGTGACAGCTGCTACCAGGTAATTAAGAGGCTCTGAAAACTCATCTGTGTTTAGATTTGCTCATTAAATATATACACACAGAAAAAAACCTAAAAGAACAAAAAAAAACCCAAAAAAAACCAAAAAAACAAAAACAAAAACAAAACCAAAACCAAAAAACAAAAACAAAAACAAACCAAAACAAAAAAAAAAACCTAAATCTAAACAAACCACAAAAAATCCCCANTGAAATCAGAGCAAACGTGATGGTATAATAGATACAGGGATTAATGGGGAATGGGGGAGAATAACACACTGTGAATCTACTGGAGCTTGGGGACTACACTACTGACAAGGGCTATTTCCTGTGACTCTTTGGTACTTACATGTAGTGACCTGATGTTCCATACCTTCTCTATGTTCCATTGCCTACAGGAAGTGGTTTTGTTGTGGAAGAATAATCAAGTTATATAGCTAAGCAGATTTTGGACATCATTCCTATGTGAAAACTTTGTCTGCTTACTCTCTCTTTGAACTGTTTTAGGTTTCATGTAATATTTCCTTATTTTTAACTAGTATTACCTAAAAATATGTGTGATTTCAAGATTTTGGTTTTGAACCAGTATAGTTAGAAGCACCTACAATCCATGAGTAAGTATTGAAATTCTGTTTGGAAATTCAAAATGCAAGATAACCTTCAGAGTGTATGAGCTGGATGCATATAATTAATATCTCAGAAACAAAGTACTTAATTTGATTCATTAATTATAACTGTGAAAAATTGTAGCTAGTCCTGGAAGTCTAATTTCAGGGACATTTTGGTCACCAGTATAGAATTCCTATTGTTGGATATAGATAATATTCTCCAGGGAAAACAGTTGATCTTCTCTAATTCAAATGAACTTCTAGAGGGAAAGCATAAAAAATTAGGTGAAAGAAGGGCTAAACTATGTTTCAAACACAATCATGTTTGATGTTTGAAAAGTAAAGAAAATTCAATTTGTTCTAAAATAGTACTGATAAGCAAAGATGATTATTTCCCATAATATGATTTAAAATTTAAACCATAAGTAAATTTGCTATCATGGCTAAGGACATTAAGCAGAAGGGAAAACAGGTGAAGAAAAAGCATGTACTATGAACGTGACTCTATAAGATGCACAATAATTCTTGTTTTCCAGATTCTATACTGTGCAAATTAAATAATCATTGTTTTTTGTATCATTAAACAAATAAGTAACATACATTTGTCTCTCTCAAATTTCCTATTTCCAGAATCATGATCCTAATTCAGACATAGAGACAGACAATTGATCCATGTTTTATTTTTAAATCTAGGCCTTCTGTCAGAGGATGGTGGAATTTAAAAAGTATGAGTTAAAAATACTTTTATGCCCCATCTTGCTTGGTTTAAGGCAGTTTCTGGGAGATGCTGAACATCCTTACTGAAATCAACTGGGTTGTAGATATTTACCATATTTAAAAGATCAGAATATGGCATTTTGAATAATTGAAATTTAAACCTGGAAAACAAAAATGTCATTTTTACTGTCCCCTAACTCTTCATATTTTTATTGAAATATTTATTAAGTGCCTAAGATTATTTCCCAATGTCTGTTTTTTTTTCCCTGAAAATAATTCCTTTTATTATATAGAAATAGTATTTTATATTCTTTTTGTCATGTTGGTTGTCACAGCAAGCATCTGCAATATTTAAAAATCTAGTAAGTCTGCCTAGATCAATGTAAGGTAAAATCTAAGACCATAGGTTACCCTACTTACCATTTGATCATCTGAACATCAGAAGCCTAAACCTAGGCAGTCTGAAAAGTTTCCTAGGTGTCTCAATTCTACCTCAAAAGATACAGATTTTCCCCAGCCTGAGGAGTGAAGCATTTAACAAGCTATGATTTAGAAGCAGGAGGGAAATACCTAAAGAGGCCCTGTCTTTGTGTAGATTACAATATGTACCTCATGGTTCACAAATGCAAAGAATTAGAACCTAAAAGTCACAATTTTCAAGGGGAGGGTGCTAACTGCAGGGCATTAAGGGAACACTTTGTCCATACTTATCATCATTGTAACTATACAAACAACAACAACAAAAAATATTCTAAACTGCTTTTTTTTTCCATGTTATTTGTCTGCTAGATGGTGCTAAAGATCTCATTAAGCATGAAAAAGGGAAGGACCAAACAGAGGTGTTGCTGTCTAGAGGCCAGCCTGGAGACACTGAAGAAAACAGAGGAAACAGAGGCCAAACAGCTGTGCTAGGGAATGATGACAATTGTAGTATAGAGAATGTTAAGAGGTTAGAATGGACCTTAACGATTATCTAGTCCCAGCCTGCCCTGTCATGGACAGGGACTCTCACCATTAGACCAGTATATTAGTATATTCCCAGCTCCCAGTGTGCCCAGAACATTTGTTGGGGAATCTCTAATAATGTTTATCTGGAGACAGTACAACAGCAAGTACATTACAAGTTTAAGCTTCAAGGTTAAAACAAAAATGGTCAGTGAACCTCAGCTTGATAGAAAATCATGCCCATGACCATCATTTTGTGCACATTGATAATTAAGTTTTGTTCTATATATTCAAGGGAAGATATGGAGGAGAGACTTTAGGAATATATGCTGGTTTTCCATTTTGTTTTTTTTCCCCTCCCAACACCCAGTTCACTGGAATATAAAATATTTTGCTTAAAGCAAAATTAGGCACTTTTTTCCAGAAAAAAAACCCCAACCAAACGAAGTGGGTTCCTTGGAATTTTGTAGCAAATATTTTCCCTCTTTTTTATCACTCATTCCTCTTTCTTGTTATTTTATTTCTGCTTCTGACCTTCTTTCTTTTTCTTCTGTGATAGGCAACATTTTGACATTCCTTTAATTTACATCTACTTTATACAAAATGACCATGTTGGAAGTAGAAAGCAGCAGAGACATAGCTCCAACATGATTTAATCTCGTGAGGTCCATTAATGAATGCTGGTCAAGTAACATCAAACAGTGTCTCAAAAGTGTTGGAGCACTTCTGTTTCATTAATGTCCCAAAACTCTCTGTTTACAAAGATGGAAAGTGAACATTGTTGATTTTCTTTTTCCAGCTAATGCATGTGCTTCTTGCAGTAGACTAGAAAAGAGCTGCACTGCTATAGTGAATGCAAGAATTTCATTTTCTTGGTGAAAAGCAGAGTCCCTCAGAACTCCCATATGCCAGCACAGCAAAACTCTGCCTCAGGTACAGAATATCAACTGCTTTCAGAATATAGTTTCAGACTGAAGATAGATTAATAGGTATATGGCCAGATTTATTTGTTTGTCTCAAGTAGTCATCCCTAGATAATTTTTCTTATAATACCAATGAAACTGATGTGATTTAAGCATCAAAAATGAATAATGTCTCCAGTGTCAGAATTTAGTTTCTTTTTTCTCTGCCTTAACTCTTTCAAAGTGGTACTGTGAATGGAATAACTGCTTCCTCACAAGTTGTTACCCTGCTCGGAAGGTAACAATAAGTTTACGCCCTAGAACAACTTAAGCTGAAAGAAAAGACATAGATTTTTCAACCAAGCTGAAATGAAAATTGAAAATGAAATATCATAATCAGTGTCATGATTTTTGACAACTGTGACTGTATTTCCATGCACTCTTGCATTTGTCTTTGAAAGCACAGTATTTTGTGCCTAGTGTGAGCTCCATTAAAGTGTAAGGTTACACTTTAAAGTTGTAACCTTACACTTTAAAGTTGTAAGGTTGCTGTCCAACTGAGAGCACACGCTGAGTAGTTAAATGAGGATGGAAGCCAGTACGAGCATTTAATTCCAGTGGTGTACAGTATTTATGTGTTATGGTTTAATCTCAGCTGGCAACCAAACATCACCCAGACTCTCACCCATCACCCCTGGTGGGATGGGTGAACAAATTAGAAGACTAAAAGTGAGAAAACTCATGGATTGAGAAGACAGTGTAATGGATAAAGTAACAGCCATGTACACAGAGCACAAAACAAGGAATTCAGTAACCACTTTCCATGGGCAGGGAGAGCTTCAGTCTCATCATAGTCTACAACTTCCCCATGAGGGGAAGAGGAGGGGCAGAACTGATCTCTTCTCTGTGGTGGTCAGTTACAGAACCTGAGGGAATAGTATAAAGTTGTGTCTGGGGAGATTTAGATAGGATATTAGAAGAAGGTTCTTTTCCCAGAGGGTGGGTGGGCACTGAAACAAGCTCCCCAGTGAAGTGGTCACAGCACCAAGCCTGACAGAGTTCAGGAAGAGTTTGGATAATGTTCTCGGGCATGTGGTGTTACTCTTGGGGATGGTGCTGTGCAGGGCTGGGAGCTGGACTCAGGGATCCTTCTGGATGCCTTCGAACACAGCATATCCTGTTATTCTGTGATCTCCAGGAAAGCCAGACTCCATCACATGTGACAGGGACTTGGGAAGCCATCACTCCAAATGTGCTCCCTTCCTCCTTCTTCATATGCTGAGCATGGTGCCATATGGTGTGGGATATCCCTATGGTCACTTGGGGTTGTCTCTCTGGTCAGTATTCCCTCCCAATGCCTTGTGCACCCTCAGCCTGCTTGCCAGTGGAGTGGGGTAAGGAGCTCTGTGTAAGCACTGCTCAGAAATAAATAAAACACCCTGTGCTATCAATACTGTTTCTAGCACAAATTCAAAACACGGTTCCCTACTAGCTTCTGTGAAGAAAATTAACTCTACCCCAGACAAAACCAGAAAAATGTCGTATCTTGCCTCCTCACTAGGTTATAGCTTCTCACCTCATACATTAGCAAGATTATGTAAGGGCTGGTATTAGTCTGATGGACAGAAGTCATAAAAAACAGATAGTAATATCTAAATTATTGTTTGACCCCCACAGAATCCAAAGAATATTCTTTCCCTTTGGATATGTCTCTCACTGTCCCGGAAACTGAACCAGAATGTTTTGCAGTAAGAGTATCTTTATGCTTTCCCTCTACTGCCTGATAATTGGAAAGGAGGGGGAAAAAAAGTGGGGTTTGCTTATTTCTTACACACAATTAAAAGAAAGTCAACAGGTCACAACATATCTTTAAAGAAATAAATGCTTTCTCCTTCCACTACCTAAATTTATCTTTTTCTGAAAATAGATCTGCTTTGTAGAATTTTTTTTCCTATTTCTGTCATGGAGTAATAAAAGAGTAGTAGATCTCTCTTCCCAAAAAGGGGATAGAGCCCCAAAAGCCACAGAAAAAAACCCCAAACAACTATGAAGTCCAGTTAAGGGTTGGAAACAGGTCCCTGCTTTTCTCTAGAGCTGTAAATAAAAAAAATGGCCAGAGAGTTGTTTCTTGTTCATTGTTTTGGTTTGAAGTCTTTTTAATTATTATTATTTGACAGAAATTATCAGCTATAAAATGATAAGAACAACTGTGACTTGAAAGTTTCAAGTTAAAATTCATGACCGTGAAAGTTTCACACAATGCAAATTGTTGTTTCTAGATTCCTTTCTATGGACCAAGGAAACTCATCTATATAGTCAAGTCTCCATATTTGCAAATGTAAAGACTAAAATGTGGTAGTTAAAGTAACTGACCTGCAAAGGATTGAACTGCACAGGAAAATTGAAGGTTAAGTCTTGAGAAGATTTCAAAATTTTTGCATGACAACAGAACAAAGTAAAGGATTTCTCATTTTCTTCAGGCTTTGATGTTAAATCTTACTCTGCAAAGCTAGAGAGTGATGGTAAGAAACCAGTTTTAAATAACAAAAATATATTCCTTGATCAGTGTAATTGTCAGAGGAAATTACACTGGCAAACAGTGCTGCAGCAGTATTTTTAGTTCTTTAACAGGTGAAAATGTAATTCCTTTTTATTTCTGGTTGTAGTAAGAAAACAGTTGACTTAAATGAGATTCATTTCACTTGATACTGACCTTTCACTGGACAGGCCAGCAGGCCATACATCTGCCAACCTATTCTTAAATCCCTGTACCACAGCTGAAGCATACAGGTATAACCCTATAAATATTTCATAAATCTGCTAGGAAAAAAATGTTTCATTTGAATTAAAATGCATTCAGATAACACCAGCAAATATTATGATTTGGAAGAAGTATTGTCACAACATGACAAAAACCATGCAAATTATTTGGTGATTCCCCAGAAATGTACTGTCACCAAAGTTTTGGTTGTTCTTTTTTTTTTTTCCAAGCTGCATGCAGGAAGATTATTTCTATTCCTGACCTTTTCTTGAGCTTTCTGCTTATGATAAGCAAGAGTTTTTCTAGACCCATGGAATCACAGTACAGACCTAAATTAGTTTCACCTGATTTCTCCAAGAGTTTCTGTGAAGCACACAAAGTTTCACTTTTATTCCACCATGTTGTAGAGGTGAGTGGATAAAAGGATGGACCAAAAAATCTCTTGCTTCTCTCTCTTCTGCCAGTGGTCATATGACCACTACTCCTCTGGCCCTTCTCCCTATTTACTCTTGAAAGTTTTCCTTCCCTCGGCTCTATTTTGTTATTTCTGAGTTGGAAGGAGGCTAGTAAGCAAAAGGATTTCCTCATTTGATGAGAATAACTTTTAAAGCACATCTTCAAAATAGATCTTTGCAATTCCATGCCAGCTTTTTCAGCACCGTGACAGGTGGTATAACCCAGTCCCAGGCTATCTCTCAGGCACAGAAGCAAAAGTAAATACAGTTATATGTTTTCTCACTGAACTGGTGAATATCTCTCAGCTTTAGCAGAATGCAGACTTAGTGTGCAACTACATAAAGATACTACTTTTTAGCCATCCTATTTACTTGCTTTACTTAGAGGGTTTCACTTGCTTTACTTAGAGTGTATTTTTGTTTTCTTGATTATAAGATGTGAAACAATCAGTATGTTGAACAATGGCTAGTACTTCTCAATCTCTTCCAGAAATCTTTTGCTCTGAGATCAAAAAATATTTTCTGTAGCTACTTTACATTGATGTCTTACATATGATGGGATGATCTTACATATGATGATCTAATCTTGATGGGTTTTTTGGGGGGTTGTATTTTTTTTGGGGGGGGAGG